>JAULJZ010119934.1:0-11252 GCA_032270985.1 Heliamphora pulchella
AACTCTCCGAGATAAAGTGGAAACATTGAATGAGTTGAACAAGATCTAAGAAGAAATGATAAAGGAGCAACAAGAGTCAATAAAACAGCAACAAGAGTCAATAAAGCAGCAATAAGAGACGATTGAAGCGAATAATAAGAAGTTTGAGGCTTTTCAAGATTTCGTGGTTCGCCAAATGAGAGTGTCATGGTCCCAACGCGACAATGGTAGTGGTGGATCGAGCCCTTCTTGGTAAGTCTACCTATAGTATTAAAACTTAAATCTAGTTATTGAATGTTTTTTCAAGATTTTGAGAGTTAGAAGTCAAAACTTTGGATAAACCATCAAATGACTGTAAAACTCATACGAACAAGTCAATCTAGAGTAATATGACTTGTGAAAACAAATCACACGTTAATTCAATGTCCGGTTTGAGAATTAGTTGAAAGTTTGTTAACCTTGAAACTTAAAAAATCGCAAAAAAATCGTAAGAGGTCAAAACTTTGGATAAACAATCAAATGACTCTAAAATTAGTACGAACACGTCAATTTAAAGTAATGTAACTTGTGAAAACAAACCGCACGTTAATTCAAGGTTTGAACATGCACACATTACTAGGCCAAAGAAACTTGTACTAATAATGGGCACCTTAATGCAAATTTAGATTAGATAACGAAAAGAAAATTTATGTAATTTACATTTTTTTAATTTGTTTAATTTTTATGTTTACTATATAGAGTACATTTAACAATGAATTTTTTTTCTTTTCTTATAACAGATACGAATCGGGAATTTTATTGTGCTTGCGAAGTGATGATCATGCTATTGGAATTGAGGAATTGATGAACTATTTTGTAATTTATATCATTTTTATTCGGATATGTTTTGAACGGTTGATGAATGCTTGGAACTTGTTATTTTTATTTTGATATGTTATGTTTTGAACGGTTGATGAATGTTTGGAATTTGTTATTTTATTTGGATATATTTTGAATTACATTATTATTATTAAATTTTTGGTGAATTGAATAAATGAGAATGCATTTGGTGGTGATTATTATTGTGTTATACAGGATTTTTTGAATATGATTAGCGAAAAAAATATTATAGTTTAACTATGGGAGTTTTGTTTTTTGTTTATCTTTAGCGATGAAAATGATGTTTGTCGCTGAAAATATATTGTGCTTTTATTGACTAATAGCGACATATGTTTCGTCGGCAAATGTGACCATTACCGACGAATTAGGAGAATCAGCGACGGCTACTCTGTAGGCAAAGATAGGTTATTGGCGACGAAAATGCCTTGTCGTTGATAGGTTACCATTAGCGACGACTGGCCTTGTAGCCGAAGAGACATCATTGCCGACGAAGTTGGCTTGACGTGAATAATTACCATTAGCGACGAATACCTTAGTAGGCAAAGGTAGGCCATTACCAACGATTCTGTCGTCGGTAAATGGGCATCTTTCGGCGACAACACAAAACCGTCGCGGTAGATCTTCCCAGACCAGGGTTCTGCGACAAGTTGGCGACGAAATTGTAATCGTCGCGAAAGTGGTTTAGCGACGAATGTTGGATTTTTAGCGACGATTTTTCTCGTCGCTGTTGATGCTTTTTCTTGTAGTGATTTTTTTACTAAAATAGGCATTTTAATATGAAAAAGAATGAAATAAATTAAAAGAATTTAGACCAAGTGTTAAAATTGCTCTAGCTAAGTTAAATGTCTTAGCATGGCTTAATCGATTTTATTTTAAGATCTTCTTATTGAGATTTGGGTCTTAATTAGTCAAGATTTAAAAAAGAAAAATTATGAAACTCAAATTAATTTTAAAGATTTCTTATGTTTTCTAAAAATTTACATCTTTCTAAATTTTAGTTAGAATAAACCAAGTTTTAACTAAAATAAATATATTAAAGAATTAAAAAAATTAAAGAGATTTTCCTATATTAAAAATTAACAAAGACTTTCCTTTTATAAATTTAAGCTTAGACCAATATTAAAATTTTAACAAAAACTACGTATTTAACATACTTTTGAAAGGATTTTATAAACTAATTCAAAACATGGGCCTTAATTTAATTCGAGAGAAATTCAAAGTAAAAGATGTTCTTAAAAGCTAACATTTTGATTTAAGCTTATAAAAAGTTTTAAGTTACATCAAAATAAGTATTTTTAAGCTTCATCTTTTTACTGTGTTTTCAATTAAAAAAACGAAATAGATTAATTTATGAAGGTTTGAACATCGCACCGAAATTGGTATTTTTTTTATTGTGTTTAGGTCTGTAATTTATTGAACAAAACTGACTGATTTTCTATAAAAGTCAAGTAAATCTTATGATATCTGAGTTAGTTTAGTTTTCGATTATCACTTTATAACGATCTTGAGGTGCATCATTATTGATACTGGTTGAAAATGATTATGAAAATATGGATATTATAAAGATAATAATGATAGTTTAAACGGCGTCCCAGCCGCTGGGAGATGATAAAGTGTACTAGTGAGGTGATGTAATAAGAGCGGCGGATCACGGTTAGGTGACCAAGGAATGATCATTTCCATTACAGGGTAACTCATCGGATTGCTGGTAAAATCATTTAATTGGATATCATTCTAAAAATAGAAATCGAGTAATAACTCAGATATAAATACACTAACACTAGCTTTGCAAATATTTTTGTTAAAATCGTGTTTCAGGTGATGCTTAAAATAAATCAGTTGGAATGAATGCATCCTGTGCTCCTTCTTTTACTTCTTCTTTTGCTGGCTTTTGTTTTCTCTTATAATGTACTCATGAACATGAATATTTTTGGTATATGCACTAGTAAGCTCTAGAAAATTTTAAAAAAGTCACTGGCTTAGTTTTTGTGAAATTAATAAAATAATGTTGTTTATTTTCACATATATGTATAACAAAAAAAAGAGTTTTTAAAAGATCTCGGGTGGGTTTAACTAACTGGTCGGTCATGAATGCCATTTCTTAAAAATGGGTCGTGACACAACGGAGTCCTCCACTAGTGTCTTTATTGCTGACTTGAAAATGTTAAAAATAATGTTAGTCGATGGCTCGGTGAATTGTAAGATAATTATAAAATAGGATGTTCAAAATATCTATAATTTGAACATAATCATGACATATAATGCAGTATAAAATCACATGCTTTTATAAAAATTCTATCTTCTTTTGTCAAATTCATATTTTTTTTTCATTAAATACCATTTGTGAATAAATTCACACAATTTTCAAAATTAGTGATAAGTACCCATTATATCAAGTTTCATCATAATAATAATAAACATCACAATGGTGATAACAATATGATCATTTATAATCCGTGGGAACCATAAATAAAATAAATATCAATGCCAAATATAAATAAGCTGAAGGCATCCTCGGCCTGTTTGATCCAACATCGAATTTAGAGTCACCACAGAATTATGCCTGGGTCTTTTCTCTAAGACGAACCAATTTAGAATCACTCGAAATACCAGGTTTTTTTCCTAAACCATTGAACACTAGAGTCACCACAAACGCAAGGTTGTGATTTTTTCCTTAGCGACCAGAGTCACCTCCGTAGATGACATATCCCTTGAATTTTTAGCATGATGCCAAAATAGAATCTCATACGTCACACCATATAAATGTGTCAAAAAAACTCCATGTAATATATGAATGAGTCAAATACAATTTCTATGCCATATATTTTACATCACAAATATTTATAAAATTTTGTATAAAACAATATATTCTTATAATGTTTCTTTATTTTTATAAAGCCATTCGGGGACATGGGTCATTTTAAAAAATACGTAGCATACTAAACCACTCACCTGGGGTTCGAAGAATGTTCTAAGCACAAATAAAAACAATCGACTACCATCCTGAATTATGCAAATATAAAAAAAATCTAATGTTAATTAACGTCAACTCAAATAATATTTAAATATTACGTGAACCTCTTATTTAGGTTTCGTTTGTACTATTTTTTTAAGTAATTACTGTATACTTTCTAATAATATTTAAATTATATTTAATATATAATATTTAGTCTAATCAAATCATTGACTAGTCTAATCTGGATTCAAATAGTATCATATTAAAATATTATAACATTCAAGTTAAGTTTCATTGTTGATTTTTATCTAATAATATCATATATATATATATATATAACCTATTATGAGTTTTATTATTTTCTCTCTTATTTTTAGATGTTTATTTATTATTTAGTTATTTAATATTAAAGGTATCAAGACCATTACCTATTTCAATCTAAGTTTGAAGAGTAACATACTTAAATATTACAATAATCCAGTCAAAGCACACCGTTAATTTTATTAATTAATTATTTAAACGAGTATATATATAATTTATAGCGATGTTCTAGGATAAGAATTTTATCAAAATAACCTTAGATATAAATTTTATATGTCAAAAAATACTATTATTAAATTCAAAAGATTACTCAATTAAATAAAACTCAACTAAGGTGCACCAAATATTTATGAATTTATTATACTAGATAAAATACCAACTCCATATATGTAGCCATTAAATACCAAACTATTACTGCCTCATTTATTCTTGGACCATTAATTTTTTGTTTTTTTTTTCTTTCTCATATGTATATAAATGTGTACGTACATAATCATTTAATATCTCTAACTTACATTTAAATAAACAAATCCGTTAGTAATTGCTGCTCCCTTTTTTTCAATCATTATTTTTATGTGAAATATACTTACGTACTCACATTCTATGTAAACGTACATATATGTATATATTTTACACCGCATCGTATTATTGTAATATACATATATTATTTTTTCTCGTTATCTTTGCATCTTCGTAACTTTGTACATTTCTCTATTTTATTTTATGGTTTAATCTTAAAAAATTACTTAATAAATCAAACAAGAGTTTAGGCTTGACCTGCCAATGATCGACGCAATAAATAGCAAGAATTACGTGTTGAGCGCCTAAAATCTCACAACAAATGAGCTCTGTTTACTGTCCAATCGATGCTCAAAGAGAACCTTTTTTTTATTTATTCGTGCCTCTCAGTTTCATTTTCTCACTCTCTCTCTCACCCATACTAATTGCTTTCAATAAATTCACTATCCCCCTCTTTCTCTCTCACTCCTACTAATTAGTTTCAACTCTCTCTCCATAACTTGCCGTTCACTCTCTCTCCCCGTACTAATTACTTATAATGAATTCATACATACTTATTATATACATATAAAAACGCATGCATGGAAGATTATAATTTATTTTGGAAATGACTTTGGAATAACAGATCCGTAATTAATGAATTATCATCTTATATTTAGGGCTCATTTGGTTTATTGGTTTAAAACTTAAACCTTTAAACAAGTAAAAGTGAAAATTGTTTAACAAAACAATCTTAATTTTTTTTCTTCTCAAATACCCTCTCTCTCCGTTGGCCAGAGTCTATGACTCCAGGCCTTTGGTTCTTCACAACTCTGCAATTTCGTGTGTGTGTGTATATATATATATATTAAATCTCTCTCTCTCTCTCCTCTTTAATCTCCCGTTATAGTTCTGTGTATATATATTAAGTTTCTCCTCTTTAGAATATCAATTTTCTTTGATCAACATTTATTATTTGCAGCAGCTTTTAAGAACGACAATTAAGCATATGTAAAAAACAATAAAATCTTCCTAATTACAGTTTCAGAACTGCCCAAAAAACAAAACTCTCATTTGTAAATTCAATCCCAAATTTATCTATTAGGCATATATATATATATATAATTCTAATATTAATTTCCCACTCTATTTTTAATCCTTCTAAACAATGCCCACTCATATTATAATTCTTCAGTAAAAAAAAAAAAAAAAAAAAAAACAACCACCACTACCATTGGTTATACGTTCTCATCTAATAATAATAATAATAATTATCAAACTTGAATATCATCTCACATTTTAATTTAAAGTTTTTTTTCTTTTGACACAAATCCCAATATTATATTTTTAATTTATATTTAGTTTAATTTAATGTAAATTAAATAATAAATTTAAATTTGGAATGTTACAATGCACTTGAGAAGACTGACAGTGTAATTTCAAAAATCCAGAGGAAATCTGATTGTATTTGTCATATTCCTCAATTGACGTATTTATTGTTTGAAAAAATAGAAAACATTTTGGCCTCTTATCAAATTTCTAATATCAAGAATCCAGCAAGTCGTTTAGCATTAAATTTCCAACAAGTCGGTTAGCATTTTGGCCTCTTATCAAATTTCTAATAACCCCAACGGGTTGACCTGACGGTCAAGGCTCGTGACTCAAAGTTTTTGTTCCATCAAAAGTCTTAGTTTCAAAACCTTCTAATTGCTATCAAAAGTCTTAGTTTCAAAACCTTCTAATTGCTATCAACCTTTTTGAGCTAGTCCATACAAGATTTGGCATTAACATTAATCAAGCCCTCACTAGTGGATGATGAAGTTTCTCTCCTAATAATTAGCCGAGATGCACTTAAAAGGCCCCAAAATTAAGATATGAAAAAAATGTTTTTTAGCATATTGTGTTTTTGGGATTAGAAAACTGATTAGCCTAAGAAAAGCCCTTACCCAAACAGAGCCTTAGTTTGGCGAAGTCTTGAAAAGTTTCAAAGTGCAGGACAAGTCCTCCAGGAGGACATCTGAAAGCATCAAAATGTTTCATCTTTTCTTAAAATATTCTCCATTTTGCAATCAAAAAACAGGTTCCATATTCTGCAGGAATTGCAAGATTTACTAAAATTGGGTGAGTTTCATTCCTTGCAAGGCATGTCCCTATATTTACAAACAAAACTACAGAGAAATAGTACCAGAACCAACCACCTCTCCATCTTCAACATTTACTAGTCTGGCAAGAAGAATCTTCCATGATACATACTCATTAAAGAGTGGTAAAACCTTCCCTCTTTAGGTAATATTGCTACCGGAGTCAAAGCAACATACTATTTACCTTAGCCCACTCATACATAATCTAATACACCCGTAATTCCAAAATAGGGCATCGGAACCCTCCTTCTTAGTATCGGTGAAGCCCACTATTCAAGTTGTGGGCAATGACTGCTCCCCAAATCAGAATGATGTGCGAGCTGCAGAGTTCACGGATGGTGATATGTAAGTTGATCGTTCTCACCATTTGATGTTGAGTAGAGATTGGATGAAAGGCCAGGGATCCTTGGCAATCCAGTAGTTGTATCAGTAACTGAGCCTCGTGAAGACACATCAGCTTCAACCTCATCCAATGTCTATAATAGAAGAAAAAAATAGAGCAAATATTTCAGGTTCCCAGGAGACATATGGTTTCTATGCAGGAATCTTTTCTGCCAAGTGAAGATAATCAGTCTACGATGAGACAAACATTTCGTCCCTATTGCCTACCAAATATTTTGTGACAGGCTATAAGGTCGTTACAGAAAAGGTGTTCAGTGTTGATTCAGTGCTGCGATAGTGGCTTTGTCACAAATGGCATACTACTTGTAACAACTTTCTTGTCGTCACCAAAATATTTGTCACAAATTCTACACGCGCGCCGAAGTTTCATTACCCACCAAATATTTTGCAACGATTTGTGTATGACAACAAAAAGTCATGACATAAGTATAAGAATCCAAAATTTCAGTGACAACTAGCATTCTTTCCATTAAATAATTAGTTTTAGAGAGGATAATTAATGTCGTCACAAAAATTTTCATCATTAAAAATCATTTTCCTCGCAGAGAGAGAGAGAGAGAGAGAAGCTTGTAGGCCACAAACATAAGTTCTTATTGTCCATGGCTCGCATATCATATTGATGTTAATAATGCATATTTCTAAATTGGCAAAAGCATCCTTTCTTTTTTTTTTCCCCTCTCACCTGAACGGTTTGTTGCAGAACATGGAACAGTTCCCTTGTCTGTTTCCTTTTCATGACAACTTCATTTTGCTCCTGCAACATTTCTTCAAAAGGCTCTCTCTGCGTGGAGACCATAGGAAAACAAAAGGCGCTAAATGTCAAACCATTTAGTTCATGCAGCAAGCAGAGGTCATCACTGGCCCATAACTCCGAATTCCAGATTCCATCTGGGGCACATGGAGGGGTTTGTGTGCCATGGGCTAAGTTATCATAACCAGAAAAGGCAAAATAATAAAGTTTAACTAACTATCAAACACCTTAGCAAGTTACACATCAAGGCTAAGAAACATGGGTACTTCTACGGAGGAAGTGTGTCATGTCGAACACCTGTGTTGGATACCAACATTCTTTGGACACTCCTAAAAGTGTCGTGTCAAACACCCGTGTTGGATCCCGACATTCTTTGGACACTCCTAGAAGTGTGTTTGCCACTTTTTAAATGTGTCTTATTTAAAAAAATCAAATTTAAATATTAGACACTTTTTCGATACTTCGCGGACACTTTTCTCCAAACAAGATTGTGATGAAACTCTTAATAGTAACAATATTTTGGGTTCTTCAAAACCCAACTTATGCACACTAAATACGTTTTGAAACATTCATAACATAAAATATATAGGTTTTTAATTAACTTTAAATAAATTATAGGGTAAAATACACTTACACCCTATCTATTATAGCGAAATAACACTATCACTCCTTTAATACCACTGAACTCCCTCAATAAAAATAAGTAACATTTTACCCTATCCGTTAGTTGATCGTCGTTCACTTAATGAATAAACAGGACATCACCCAAAAATTAATTAAAAAATGATGAATTTGCCCATACCTCAACCCTCACAACTCCTTCCTCCCCCCCCTCTCCCTTCCCCCTCTTCTCCCACCCTCCCTGTCCATTGTACAACTCCTCCTTCCCTTCCCCTTTCACTACTCTTCTCCCACCCCCTTTGCCCACTGCACAATCTCAGCCCCCATTCACGCAACCCCAGCACCCCAATAGCGCAATGCCATCATCGCCCTGTACATGGATACGCCTCCGATGCCTTCAATGTCATCTTCTTGATCTTCAAAACCACACACACACACACACACACACACACACACACACATGTTGATAGCAACACATTTATGAATACCAATATAAATGTGCATAAATATATATACATATATATAATTTAAGGAAGAGGATTGAAAGTGGGGTTTTTTTATTTGGGTTAGGAATTGAAGAGGGCTTGATCTGGTGTGAGAGAGAGAGAGAGAGAGAGAGAGAGAGAGGTTAAGGAGAGCCGAATAGTTGGGACTCAAATTGATTCTGGATTGGGGAAAGGGCATTAAAAGGACAGCCTGGTGCACGAAACTTTCGTGTATGAGAAGTCCAAGGAGGGGGGCGGATTACGATGGGTCTATAGTACGCAGTCTTACCTTGCATTTGCAAGAGACTTTTTTCACCCCTCGAACTCGTGACCTCCAGATCATACTACAACAACTCTACCGTTGCGTCAAAGGGCCTTGCAATGGCAAAATTGATTCTCGATAATTGCGAGCGATATTGCAGAGCCTTGGATATGGGTTTTAACAGGTTGTTTTGAAATTGCTGGTCCTCCATTTGTGAAATGAGACAATATTTTGGGAAATTGTGAGTCCATGACTCACAATTGGCTTG
This sequence comes from Heliamphora pulchella, assembly GCA_032270985.1. Lineage (NCBI taxonomy): Eukaryota > Viridiplantae > Streptophyta > Magnoliopsida > Ericales > Sarraceniaceae > Heliamphora > Heliamphora pulchella. The sequence goes on from JAULJZ010119934.1 coordinate 9,564, forward strand.
GGACAATAATTGTGATGGTGGAAGGTGGAGTGCAGGCGCAGGCACTAGATGGAGGAGGTCGAAAACTGGAGTCGAAGAAGGGAGAGGGCATTTGTACGTGAATGGAAAGAGACGAAACAAGTGTATTTTGGCAAATTGAGAATATAAAATAAGGGTATTATAGTAAATTCATTATTCCGTTAACGGTGTTAACTGACAATGGACGCTAGTGGTATTTCAAACAGTAAAATGTGGTGATAACGTGATTTCGTTATAATGAGGGGGGGAGGGGGAGTGTATTTTACCCTAAACTATTCATTTTCTAAATATATAAATTTTTAATGTGTGCCAAACAAATTCGAGCTATCTTAGATAAATTGGCCACCACCATTTTAAAAGATAAGAGAAAGAAAGAGCCTACAGCTACTGAAACTGTGTGCTCATCCATCACAAACTTTTGTACATGGCTAAATATCTACCATTGACTAAGGTAGATAGGGATGCCAAATTAGAAGTTCCATCGTTTAAAACTTTTGGTTCAATTTGGTAAATTAGGGAAAGTATCAGTTAGTGATATTTTTGAGTGCAGTGGGAGCAAACTTGCTAAAATGTCAGCTATTTCTTTTAATAAAAGCACTTCTATTTCTACTCCTTTTTCTATGGTGAATACTGATGTGTGGGGTCCTTCACCCATTGCCACCAAGGGTGGCTTCCTCTACTATGTATCCTTCATTGATGATTATAGTATGTTCTGTTGGGTCTATCTTATATCTCACAAATCTAATTTATTTCGTATTTACTGAACCTTTCACTCTATAGTTCAAACTCAGTTTCTACTACTATGAAAATTCTTCGTTCAGATTTGGTGGATAGTACTTTTCGATTGAATTCTCTGATTTCCTTCTTTTGGTATCATTCATCAGTCATCTTGTTCTGACATCCCGGCCCAGAATGGTCGGGCGGAATGCAAACATCGCCATATTCTCGATACCGCTTGGTCTCTACTTCTCTCTTCCTCTGTCCTCGCCATTTTTTGGAGTGAAGCCGTTCTTACAGCTGTATATCTTCTCAATTGTATGCCTTCTCCTCTTCTCTCTGGTCTCTCTCCTTATGAAAAGCTTTTCGATCAGCCTCCTAATTATTCTTTGCTTCGGATTTTTGGTTATGTCTGCTTTGTTCTTCTTCCAAACGCGAGTGGATCAAACTCAGTGCCTATTCTGCCCTATGTGTCTTCTTAGGATATGGCCTTCAACAAAAAAAGGGTATCGGTGTTATGATCTTGTCTCCAAACGTCTGTATGCCTCGCGTCATGTCGTGTTTTTCGAGCGTCTCTTTTATTTTAATCTTCCTCCCAAGTATGCCCTGCCACCAAGGATGACTAGATTTTTCTAAATCTTTTTCTTTTCGATGTGCCTTCTGACGAGTTCATTTCTAATCTTAACGTTACTCAGCTACCTCCTCCATCCCGCTCCCCTCTGCCTTCCTCTTTCCCATTAGTCTATTCTCACCGGATAGTTACCTCTTCTCCCTTGTTGTCTGCCAGCTCGGATCCTGCTTCTATTGATTCTTTGGCGTCCGATCCTCCTGACCGCCGCTATCCTTTGCACACCCGTACACCTCTGGTAAGATTTGATTTCTCGCATACATGTTTCTCTCCATCCTATCGTGCTTTTTTAACATCTCTTCATGTCTATTTTGAGCCTCACTCTT
>JAULJZ010119945.1:0-11251 GCA_032270985.1 Heliamphora pulchella
ACTGTGGCACAGAGTTTTAGTAGGCCTGTCTTGGTTACGAAAAATAGATAATAGCGTCGTCTATTGTTTCGACTCTCTGTGCTAGTACATTTTGTGTGTATTGAACGGGACACATTGGGGTAATTAATTTAATACTGACTGTACAAAATAATTCACACCCCAAGGTTATTATGAATAATACTTATGCTCTTAATCTTGCGATAATTATTGACTTACATATATTTAATATTCGTTATTTTGATTCATTAGAGGGTGCCATCTTATATGGGTTTATATTTTCGATGAGTTGGGTAGCGGTATTATTTATATGGTGAATTTAATTATTGACGGAATTCACGTCCCGAAAGATTGGAATTGACGATACCCCATTGAGGAAGCTTATAAGTTTTGATTGAGCTAAATCCTGTAGGTGGATTTGATTATCCGACAGTCAAATAAGTTAAGCAGAAGGACTTAAAAAATTTCAAGATACCAATTAAATTAAATTATCAGTAATTAAATTTAATTGGCAAGTATCGTGAATCATAATGTAAGGAGAAATGATAAGCATTTAATAACATAAGCTTAATGCAAGAAGGTCTTGAGATTATGGGTCAGAGTACAATTATAGTTTTTTAGTGGTGTGAATAATAATTCAGTGTTTTATGAAAATTGCAGAAATCGCTGCAAGGTTTTCATAATACAGATACCGCAATGAGATTTGCTTAATTACCAAAACCGCTGATGGGTGTCTATGTTCCACTAGAAGTCTTACTCATAATTACTCCACAGGTCCCTGTTGTAGCCCTATAAATATGTTGGTAGGCTGAGCCAGTTGCATAACTTGTCTTCCAAGACTAAAGTTGTCTAGGTTCTTCCGATACGCAATCTAGATAGATTGTAGCCCACCCTGCATTCAAGAATCGCATAAGAAAATATAGTAGAAGATCTGACACGAGCTTTAACTTGGATTCAAATCGTAGTTAAAGATTCGAATAGTAAAAGGGTATTCTTCTATATTAACTTCTGATGTATGGGTTTTATTTTAATCGTTCGTCATCAAAAGTTTTATCTAGAGCTTGTTTCGGTAATTGGCCATCCAGTTAATTTTTCAGATAATCATTTACAAAATAATAATTTTGGTAGTCTTGCCTCTTACAATTTCATCATTGGATTTACTCGAATCAACCTAAGATTAAGCGGGGTCAAATTGAGGTGTCTGTAGTTGTTCCTCTTTGACACAACTTGCGCAGCAATGCGTGATACGAGTTATGCCAAAGATCCAGAGAAAACATACATTTGATCGAGCTGTAAATCTTAGGCCACAAGCACATAAGTATGCATATGATGTTGGTCGTACTCGAATTTTCATCGAACTGTCTACGTATTCCTTTGTTAAGGACCTGACCAAAACGTAGTTTCTGGAACAAATGCACACATGCAAGATGTTAAACATAATGTAGACACTAACATGATATAAACACTGGTATGATCAAACAATGCCCTAAAGATCGAGTCAAAATCTATAGGGGCACAATCAATCAAACAAGTCAAAGATCGAGTCAAGATCTAAGTACTCAGCTTGGACTAAAATAATTAAAAGGATCAAGTCAAGATCCTAGAAATCATCTTAACTGGAAAAGTAACAACGAATTAATCTAGGTCGAGTCAAGACCCAAGAATTCAGAACGATAACGGGATAAGGATACTTAAAAGTCGAGTCAAGATTTAAAATTATCCTCAACGGAGAACAAAACACAAATCAATAAGTTGAGTCAAGATCTAGAAATTCAGGACAAGCACGGGACAAAAATAATCAATAAGTCGAGTCAAGGCTTAAAACTATTTTCATCGGAAGAATAACTACGAATTAATAAGTCGAGTTAAGACTTAAAAATTTGAAACGAAGCACGAGATAAAAATAATTAAAAATTGAGATAAGGTTTAAAACTATTTTCATCGAGAAAAAAATCACGAATTAATAGGTCGAGTCAAGCCCTAAAAATTCAGGACAAAAACGGGATAAAAATAATTAAAAAGTTGAGTCAATACTTTAAAATTAAATTTATCGAAAAAAATCTACAAAATTATAGGTTGGGTCAAGACCTAAACATTCAGGACGAAAATGGAATAAAAATAATTAAAAAGTCGAGTCCAGACTTTAAAATTACATTTATCGGGAGAGAACAACAAATTAATAGGTCGAGTCATGACCTAAAAATTCGGGACGAAAACGGGATAAAAATAATTAAAAAGTCGTGTCAAGATTTTAAAATTAAATTTATTGGCAGAAAATCACAAATTAATAGGTCGAGTCAAGACATAAAAACTCGGGACAAAAATGGGATAAAAATAATTAAAAAGTCAAGTCAAGGCTTTAAAATTAAATTTATCAGGAGAAAATCACAAATTAATAAGTTGAGTCAAGACCTAGAAATTCAGAATGAAAATGAGATAAAAATACTTAAAAACCAAATCAAGACTTAAAACTATTTTTATCGGAAAGCAACCACAAATTAATAGGTCGAGTGAAGATCTAAAAACTCGCGACGAAGCACGGGACAAAAATAATTAAAAGCCGAGTTAAGGCTTAAAACTATTTTCATTGGAATGCAATCACGAATTAATAGGTCGAGTCAAAACCTAAAAACTCGGGACGAAGCACAGGATAAAAATAATTAAAAGATAAGTCAAAACTTAAAACAATTTTTATCGGAAATCAATAAAAATAATTAAAAACTGAGACAAGATTTAAAATTATTTTCAAAACTAGAAGATAAACACCCAAACATGCTCCAAACAGCCCCCAAGGAGTAATAAAAACCCCAAACATAATCATGGCAAACGGACACGTACCCGCTAACTTCAAAGTTGGTGGTCGCCGAGTTCGAGCCTCGACGTTGTGACGTGACATTTGGATAGGTGGTGGTCGCCAGGAAATTTCCCCACAAAGGTGACGGTAGCCACATGGCATTTGAAAAACCTCGCGGTCGTCACCTTCTAAGGTAGCGACCACCACTTTCAAATGTGCACAAGGCTCCCCAGGCGCGCAGATTAGGCCTCATTCTCACATCTCCACTCTCTCTCTTGCTTCTCGAACTCTCTCTGTTTCCCTCTTATTTCCTTATGATTTTCGAGCTTTTTCCTTTACTTTTTGATCATTGCAGGATACGGACGTGGTGATGATATCTTCGGGGCTCAACATGGCCCATTTGCAAGCGAGAGTTCTTCCACGAGTGTCCTCGGGAGCTCAGACACTAGCCTCCCTACTAGCAAAGTCACCACTGTAAACACCCCAATTTGACCCCGCATAATCTTAGGCGAATCCGATGATGAAAGTAGGTGAAATAATGTTTTAGTTCGATCCTTGGGAAGTGATCCAAGCTCGATATTTGAACCCAGAACCTTCAAACCAATAAAATTTTGTCGAACCATCGAAACTTGCTGCCTAAGTAAGGCGACCGCCATGTTCATTGGGGTGACTGCCAATAGAACCTCTTGAAAACCCTAGACAAAAGTGGCGACCGCCACCTCTAACCTGGCAACCGCCAACTTGTATTGTGGCGACCGCCATAGAACTTTGTGAAACCCTTCAAAAACATGGCGACCGCCAACTTACATTAAGGCGACCGCCAACTCCAATTGGCCTGACATGCCCTAAAACGTGGCAGCACCTCATTGGTTGATGAACTCTATAAATACCGTACCTTTGGTACGTTTTCAAGGACAAAACTTGAGTGGGAGGTTTTGAGAGAGAAGCTCTGCCGAGCCACCGAGCAATTCCATATCCCAATGCTGAAGTCCAGCCGAAATACAGAGACCCGAATCTCCGACGCCTACATTAAAGCCTTGCTTGGATCACCACCCGAGGAGTAGATCGTTAAAGTACATTCTCGACTTGAGGATTCTCCGGCAATCTAGGTACCTCGTTTGGATCCTCGATCCTTCTAAATTTCCTCTCTATTGAAGTAATCGGGTTAACTTTCAATTTCAATTTGTGCATTTCTTTTGTTTACGTAATCGACCTTGTTTATTGTTTAAATTGCTTCATTTAGTTCAATCTTTTTAATTAATTGTTTAGTTTACACATCCACACTAAGCACATTTTCTGTTTCTTTAATTCATTCATCAAAGTGGTACTAATATATTTTGACAATTACAACTTGTTAGTATTGCTAATTGTTATAATAATGCACTTATATTTGTGTGAAGGTAGTAATTAATATTACATTTCATATTTTAGTTAAATTTTGTATTTAATTTCTCTTATTTTTCTAGCATTCTTTTCTTTTCTTTTCTTGTAATATTAATGTCATCTTCTTTTAAGTGTTAGTTTAATATTCTTTCATTTATTTTTCATTTTCTTTTCTTTTCTTCATAGTGGTGTAATTTTCATTTTTAGCATTTTATTTCTTTTTATTTCCTTTTCCATCTAGTATAGCTTTAATTTCTTTTCTTTTCTTTTCTTTTTAAGTCCCCATTTCTTTTCTTTAATACTAATGTTCTATGTTAACTTAATGTTCTTTTTTTAGCTTTTATTCTCTATCTTTTTCTTTTCTTTTAATGTTAATGTAGTTTTTTTGCTAGTATTTTATTTCTTTTTCTTCTTTTTTATCATTAGCTTTAGATTTCCTTATAATATTCTCTTTTCCTTTTCTTTTAGTATTAATATAATTAGTACTTCTTTTCTCTTAATAATAGTATTTAGTATAAACCACCATTTTCTTCTTCCTTTTTTTTATAGTTTCATTTTTTTTTTCATAGCACTTATTTTCTTTCTTTCATGTTATTAAACCAAAAAAATTACAAAAGAGTCTTTTAATAATTGAAACTCATTTGTTCATTTTATTTCTTTTTTTTTTCCTTTTGATTTAAAATATAAAGTGTGTGAATAGTTAGTTTTGTTTTAGTAGTCTAATAGCATTTTTTAAAAAATTCCTTATTTTGGCTTAATTTTTTTTTCTTTTGTAAAACTTTCCCTTTATTTCTTTTTCTTTCAAGGCTTTCCCATATACCTATTGTAAATGGATAACTGGAGGACACAAATGAGAATGCCGAGGATTCTTGGGATGACAATCAGGTCCCCGACGGACCGCAAGTTGTTCCGCCACTACCACGGGTCCCTCGTCAGGTGATAGTTAAGGAAGAAAACACTATTCAGACCAGAGAATCTGCATTGGTTGAGAAGATTGACCAGATGAAGAAGGTCCTTAAAAAGGCCAAAGGGATCGAAGAATACATGCTAGATGTAGGAGGACTATGTTTGTTCCCAGACGCTAAGCTCCCAGATAAGTTTAAAATACCTGACATGGAGAAATTTGACGGAACCAGAGATCCCAGAATTCATCTCTGAATGTATGTTGGTACTCTATCGCCAATGAAAATTGATGACCAGTTGAAGGCTCAGCTCTTTCACCGATCTCTTTCTGTGGCAGCCTAGAAATGATTTCTCTCCCTCGATGTAGCAAAGACCAAAACTTGGGAAGACATAGCTACGACTTTTGTTAGTTAGTATAGTTACAATGCCCAACTGGACATAACTACCCAAGAGCTCGAGATGACTCGTCAAGAAAGCAAAGAGTCGTTTGTGGACTTTTGACCAGGTGGAGAGGTAAGGCTGTCAAGATGACAAACCAACCCTCTGAAAAAGAGCAAGTGAGGATAGTAGTAAAGAATCTGCAGTCCTTGTTGAAACGCTATCTGATCACACAGTCGCTCTCCACATTCGAGCAGTTGTTTGATGCCGGAGTTTAGATAGAAGATGCAATCCTGTTTAGGGATATTGAAAAAGTCGAGCCTAACCAGAAACCCAAGAGGAACTTCTCCACAAATAACCAAAATCAATATGCTGCCACCAACTTCGTGTCTCGTTCAAACGAGGTGAACCTGCTGAACCCATCTTCTTCCGCTCAACCATCCAACAATACCCATCAGTCGAACAACGGTTAACAGCAACAGAGGCCAAAGAGGGTGTTCACTCCCCTCAACATTTCATTATCCACCGCTTTAAGTCGACTCATAGAGAAAGGGCTTATCAACCCATTGGACCCCATGCCTGTACTCGATCCCCTACCGCCAAGATTTAATGCGTCTCAATACTGCGCCTTCCACCAAGGTCACATGCATTTGACTGATAGATGTATGAGACTCCTACATGAGATTTAGAACCTCATCGACAACAAGGTGATCCCGCCACCATCTGCCACCCCAAAATCAAATGTCACGACTAACCCATTGCCAAATCATACTAGGCAGGCTAGGGTAAATGACATGTCTCTGGGGGAATCAGAGAACCCGAGTCAAAACATCTGTTCAGCATACGTACCATGCTCTCATATTTTGATAACTAAGGATCAGACAGCATACTCATTTATCGTGGTTAGAGGCAGTCGAGATAGGATGGAGGAATGGAATGATGGTTCTTGGGAGTGGTATCTGACAGCATTCCCAGCTATCCAACTGGAAGAAGAAGAGCGCAACGAAGAAGATGATTGGCCTTTGGATTATCCAGCCCGACCATAAAGGTTTGGTCACGTGCTTGTGCTGAAGTCCGACGGAGCAGAGTGGACCGATTTTTGGGCCACTCGGGAATAGTAGGTGGACTTTATCGAAGAGGACATATGAGAAGAAATTGATAATACATGGGCAATCAAAGATGATGAGGAGAGAAGAGGAAGAATGGAAATAACTGCTTTAGGCAATTTGTGGGCATTCGAAAGCCCTCCACTTGTGAACGAAGTGCGACAGACCAGTGACAAAATAATAGGATTATGGGATCCTAAGAAGGCAATAGAACATCTGACTAGAAATGGGCGGCATTTCAAGCCAGTGCAGCTGGAAAAAAGGCAACCAAGTGGAAAAGGGAAGGAAAAAGAACAAGAAGAAGAAGATGATTCAGTACTGAAATAGTTAAATAATACACAAGCTAACATCAGCATTTGGGGGTTACTGATGGCCTCGCATAAACACAGACAAGCTGTGCTAAAGGTTTTGAATAAAGCCATCATTTCAATAGATGCCACCTTGGAGCAACTGATTGGACTTATTCTGCCGGCGGTTGATCCGAAAGTCATTTTCTTTTTCGATAAAGATCTACTAGTAAAAGGAAGGAATCAAAACAAACTACTGCACATTACTGTTAAGTGCCTGGACAAATGGGTCACCGTGACCCTTATCGATAACAGGTCTGCATTGAACGTATGTCCGCTCAGAACAGCACTCTGCTTTGGACTAAAGAAGGAGCACTTCACACCGAGTAATCAAGGAGTCCAGGCTTATGACAACATAAGGAGGGACGTACTGGGACTTACGTCATTTGCAGTATCAATAGGGCCCTTGGAAACGTCGATCGAGTTCCATGTACTAGATGTACCGGCGTCTTTTAACTTATTATTGAGTAGACCCTGGTTGCATGACCCAAGTTTCCAGGCTGTACTATCGACTCTCCATCAGAAATTGAAACTGATAAAAAATAGGGCAGTTCTATCTATTCACAGAGAAGACAGCATTCATCCCCCGAGAGGAGGAGAGGGTACAACTCTGTTGGAAGTTCAGCATAGTGAAGATGATGTATTGCTCAATTTGACGAAGCGCAGGCTGTTAAGATGCTGATGAATGAAGAATAAAGGTATATCAACACGCAGGCAGTAACGATGATGAGGAAAATGTCATTTTTTCCTGGAATGGGATTAGGTCGTAAGCTGCAGGAAATCCCGGAACCCATTCAAGTATTATCGACTTCGCACCGTTTTGGTCTTGGATATGAGCCAACAGAAGAAGATTTGGAATGGCCTAAGGAAGGACGGAAGGTCAATTATTTAGGAAGGCTCAGTGGGCACTTCGTCAAAGAAGGAGAGGATTTCCCGTATTGTGACTTTCCAGAGCCATGGATTGATGAAGAAACCAATCAAAAGCTGCCAGAGTTGGAGATCTTTTTCGGCCATCAGTTGTCTGATTCAGAAGAGGAAAAGACAGTGAAAGGGGAAGAGAAAGATGAGAAGCTTCGAGAGGAAGATTGGGTCGACAAGCTCGATGGTTCTGACAAGGGGACGCTGTTTAATGAAAAGTTGGATAATCTGCACGTAACTGACCTAAACTATTTCATGATGGGTTTCAGTGCACCAGCAGACTGCACCAAGCTCATCGTTGATGCGGCTGCAAAGGAAGTGAAGAATTGGACCATCGAGTCTCGTAATATGTAGGTCATCTGTCCTGAGTCCAAGTTTGAGTCGGAGTCTGTAGTCGATAGAACGTCTGTTAGTGCTCCTCTCCCTGCTTTTAATGTCAAATTTGTAATTCCTTCTGCTCTTAATGAAATCAACGAGATTTTCGATTACTCTGTTTTGTTTGATTTATTTCATATGATTTTTGACAATTTTGAATTTGACGGGGATATTCTCGAAGAAATAAAACTTTTAATAAAAAAAGAAGAAGAAATGCGTGCCCAACCTATAATTGAAGAAACTTCATCAATAAATTTGGGTAATGAAAATAACCCGCAAAATGTTCAAATTGGTTCTTCTTTATCCTTCGTTGAATAAGAACAATTAATAACTTTATTAAAAGAACTCAAAGATGTATTTGCGTGGTCTTACGAAGATATGCCTGGAATTGATCTTGATTTGTCCAACACCATATCCCTCTATACCCTGATGCTAAATCGGTCAAACAAAAATTAAGACGGATCTGGCTAGAATGGGCTCTAAAAATCAAAGAAGAAGTTGCCAAACAGATCAATGTAGGGTTCCTGATGGTAACTGAGTATCCGAAATGGGTAGCCAACATCGTGCTGATTTTAAAGAAGAATGGACAAATTCGAGTCTGCATGGATTTTTGGGACCTCAACAAGGCTAGCCCGAAAGACGATTTTCCATTACCACACATCGACGTCTTAGTAGATAGTACAGCAGGGCACGCCTTGCTGCCATTCATGGATGGCTTCTCCCGGTACAACTATATTTTGATGGATTCGATGACAGAGAAAAGATGACATTCACGACACCCTGGGGCACCTATTGCTATCATGTAATACCATTTGGTTTGAAGAATGCTGGGGTAACCTATTAGAGGGCCGCCATTACATTATTGCATGACATGATACATAAGAAGGTCGAGGTGTACGTGGACGATATGATAGTCAAGTCAAAAGATCGGGATGGTCACATTGTAGCACTACAAAAGTTCTTCGAAAGGATTTGAAAATACAAGATACGGCTCAATCCACAGAAATGTGACTTTATGATCACCCAGCGAGGCAATGAAGTCAATCCTTCAAAGATCAAGGTAATCTTAGAAATGCCTCCTCCGAGGACTGAGCGAGAAGTTAGGGGCTTTTTGGGTAAAATACAGTTTATCAGCCAATTCATCGCAAAACTGACAACTACCTATGAGCCGCTCTTCCATCTACTGAAGAAAGGAGTCGAATTCAAATGGGATCAGAAATGCTAAGACGCCTTTGATGCCGTACGATAGTATCTACAAAATCTACCTGTTCTAGCTTCTCCTGAACTTGATAGGCCACTGATTCTCTATCTGTCAGTGACTGACTCGGCTATGGGATGCATGTTGGCACAAGAAGGAGAAGCTGAAATCGAAAAGGTTGTCTATTACTTAAGCAAGAAGATGACAGGATCAGAAATACGATACACACCACTGGAAAAGACATGTTGGGCCGTGGTTTAGGCTTCCCAAAAACTAATGCGTTACATGCTATCTTTCACAGTGAACATCATCTCCCAGATGGACCCGTTGAAGTACCTATTTGAAAAGCTGCCACTGACAGGAAGACTGGCTCGATGGTTGCTGCTATTATCAGAGTTTGATCTCCAATATGTCACCCAAAAATTAGTCAAGGGTAGTGCAGTGGCAGAATTCCTAGCTGATCAGCCTGTAGAAGGAAGTGAAGACACAGAGTTTCAGTTTCCTGACGAACAGCTGACAAAAATCGTGGATGACAAGTGGACTCTATATTTTGATGGCGCATCCAATCAATATAGATATGGAATAGGAGTCCTTCTTATCACTCCCGATGAATCACACGCCCCTTTGTCTTTGAAGCTTAATTTTGAAGTCACCAATAATCAGGCTGAGTATGAAGCATGTTTGGTTGGATTGGAGGAAGCCTTAAAACTAGGGGCAAGGAAGCTGGAAGTCATAGGAGATTCAGCACTGGTGGTTTCGCAAGCAAGAGGAGAATGGCAGGTCAGAGACCTAACCTTGATTCTCTATCACCAAGAGCTAGAGAAACTGATACTGTGTTTTGAATTAGTGATCTTTACCCATGTGCTAAGACTGCAGAACAAGTTCGCCGATGCACTGGTTACCGTAGCATCCATGATTGACATACCATCAGAGGTCAGGATGAGGTCTTTGATAATTGAACAAAAGAGAAAGCCAGCATACAAGACGACGACCGCAATCAAGAAAAGCACTAACAACCTTCCATGGTACTTTGACATTCAGAACTTTGTAGAAAAAGGAGAATACCCCAAGTTTGCCAGCAAAAAGGAGAAAAGGGCAATACGACGATTATAAGTATAGTTTGTCGTTTGAGGGGGAAGACTATACAAACGAGGACATTCTGGGGTCAACAAGCTGTGTAAACGCTGAAGAAGGCCAAGAATTGATGAAAGAAATCCACGCGGGAGTTTATGGACCACACGAGTGGAAATGTGTTAGCCAAGAAAATTCTACGACAAGGATACTTTTGGATGACGATGGAGACAGACTGCATACAGTTCGTGCGGAGATGACATAAGTGTCATATTCATGCAAACCTTATACACGTTCCCTCATCTCAACTATACAACCTAACGTCGCCATAGCCTTTCTCTGTATGGGGCATTGATGTGATCGATAAGGTAACACCGAAAGCGCTAAATGGGCACGAGTTCATCTTAGTAGCCATTGACTACTTTACCAAGTGGGTAGAAGCAACCACCTACTCGGTATTGAAAGCCTCTCATGTTACTAAGTTAATCAAGCAAAACATCATTTGCCGATACGGGGTCCCCCATGAGGTCATCTCTGATAATGGATCGCATTTTCAAGGATAGGCCTTAGATCTTTTCAAAAAATACCAGATAGTGGCCCACAAGTCCTTACCATATCGGCCACAGACCAATGGAGCTATTGAGGCAGCAAATAAGAACATCAAGAAAATTTTGCGAAAGACGATCAACTCACATAAGGATTGGCCGGAGCATCTACCATTTGCACTTTGGGGATACCGAACGTCGATCAGAACTTCAACTGGAACCACACCATACTCTTT
>JAULJZ010119956.1:0-11251 GCA_032270985.1 Heliamphora pulchella
GCGTTGTTTACGTTGTCGTGACTCCGTATAGAACTTGTCATTACCGAGCAGGCCTTAAGTGGTGACTAGGGTAATGGGCAAGAGTTTATAGTTGTTACCATTATCTGTGTGGCAGAGTCAGTACATAGAATCTCATTTTATCGTGTCTCCTCGGCTGCGTGTTCTGAGTAGAGAATACTATTTTATTACTACTTTTCTTTAATTGTGGCATGATATCTGTCAGGATGATATGCATAGTATCAAGGATAAAAAATTGATGATTTTTGAGAGAAAAACCTTTTAGCTCATGTGGTTGAGCATATGTGCTTATGATTGTATAACTTGCTTTACAGCTTTACTGTCTATTTTCTATTGGGCTTTGGCTCACGGTGTCGAATTTTGCTGTAAAACTATTTTTAAGTGATCATATGGAGTTAACCTAGATGCTCGTGGTGGCGAAAGACTTGCTATAGTTTTTCATATTTTTGAGACAAGTACTTTTACATGCGATGCATGTTTCAAAAGGCAAATTTTGTACGCTTTGAGGTGATATACTTATTCATGTATGAGATTGCATGTTTACTATTTATGAGAGCTGAACTTTGGGGATCTATATTCCAAATGTTGCATATTTCCAACTACAAATCTTATTTTCATAAATGGGGTTTTGATGGGTTTTTGAGTGACCCTAGAGTTTAGGGCATAACAACTTAATATCAGAGCTCTGGGTTCGAATACCTAAGAGCCATGAGAATGAGGGTACATCACATTTGTGAGGATGTGCGTGTGCTTGATTGCCTGCGTTTTAGCGCTTTGTTAACATACGCATGATAGCTTGTTCAGCATGATAGTGTGTATACGTGGGTATGGAGGTTGGATATTAGGATTGATTAGTCTTGCTTTTGGACATCTGAATTAACAAACTTGGGAGCCATGTTAGAGACGCATTTCGCAGATGTGATTTCTAGCAAGGAATCTAAGTAGGTTATCCAGAGTGACGAGTCTTTCTTGTTGGTTTTCCTTGGTATGTGAGATGTGATGACATAATATTAGGTGGCTATGTGTTAGCATGCTTATTTGTATTATGTCTTTTACGTTAGCAATCACATGTTGTATGGATGCTTATCCTGTTATATTGCTTTCGTATAGAGTTATGTCCATACGGGGAGGACGAGGCCGAGATCGAGGCCGTGGCCGTGGTTCTGGCCGAAGGGACGTTCCAGTCCCAGATGTTGGGGATGCTAATGCACCCCACGGATCTGTTGACAGGGGAGATTTATTGCGTGAGATGGTCGGCTCCATCCGGCAACTGGCTGAGGCTACTAGGGGAAGAGAGAGCGTACCTGAGCCAAGGGCGACAGTCGCGATGCGTGAGTTTCGCCGTTTGGACCCTCCTACCTTTTCTGGGGATCCTTACCCCATAGTTTCCACTGAATGGCTGGAGTTGGTTACCAGGATCTTAGATATGCTTCAGATAGAAGAAGATGATCTGAGGGTTACCTTTGCTGCCTTCTAGTTGATTGGGAGTGCTCACATGTGGTGGAAGTTTTTCAGGACTACAGTTGGAGGCACTTGGGAGGCATTCACCAAAGTATTTGTAGAGAAATACTTTCCAGCGACATTGAGGGATCGGTATCGAGAGGACTTACTTTTTCTAATGCAGGAGACGATGGTAGTGATTAAGTATGAGGCTGAGTTTATTAGCCTATCTCGGTTTGCACAGGAGATCGTACCTACAGATGAGTTTCGTGCGAAGAGGTTCGAGAAGGGTTTAAGGCTCACTATTCGAGACAGAGTGGCGACATTCAGGATCCAAGTTTTTACAGAGTTGGTGGAGACCGCCATGAAGGTGGAAGACACTCTAAACGAGACGCACAGATACAGGGACTGTAGGGGTTCGCAAGATGGGGGACGTGCACAGTTCTAGGGACGCAGGGATAAGCGTCAATAGACATCTGGTTCGAGTTCTTATCCAGTGGGGTCGTATCCGCCACAGTCTTCTGCATCCACGCCTCCCATAGCTTCAACGGGAAGGTCAGATCAGAGAGAGCCTATTTATTTTAGATGTAGATGGCCAGGGCACCGGGCGGCAGAGTGCCGTAATCCAGCACCAGTTCAGGCACAGTCACAGTTGCAGGCTCAGGAAAGGGGGCCAGTGATAGGTTTTAAGTGCGGTCAGTCTGGGCACATCCGTAGGGATTACCCCAGAGGAGGGAGTACGAGGAGTATAGCTGGAGTACCTGTTACTCCATCCGCCTAGGGACGCCAGCTATCTAGATTCGCAGAAGGGGGCGCCTCGATACAGTCGGGCAGACAGTCGACAATTTAGGGCCACAGTGGACAAACCAGAGCATATGTTTTTGCAGATCCCAGTTCGTTCAGAGCACCAGTCGTGTTCGATGCTGCTGTTACCACCTCCATGATCAGAGGTACTCTTCTAGTCTTTAAATTATGGGCCAGTGTTCTTATCGACACGGGAGCATCACATTCGTTTATGTCATCTGCTTTTGCATCTGCTTTGGTTTGAAACCAGACTTGTTGGGAAGTGTTTTGAGCGTGGAGACCCCAATCAGTAGGAGTGTGATGTTGAGTCTTATTTATAGATCCTGCTTGTTGAAAGTCGCCGGTCATTGTTTAGAGTTTGACTTTATTATTCTAGACATGACCACGTTTGATGTCATCCTAGGGATGGATTGGCTGACCACCTATTGTACCTTTATCGATTGCGATCGACGGAGGGTAACGATTTATACACCAACAGGAGATTGCTTTTGCTTTGTGGGTGACCGAGACGAGGGTTTGATGTCTATGCCGGGTGCTGTGTGACACCAGGGCAACTTGGGTTCTCTCTTTGCAGCTCTCATGTTGGATGAGGGGGTTGGGGCTTGAGGAGAGTTACCTTCAGCGATTTGCGACTATCCAGGTGTCTTTCCTGACAATCTATTCGAGCTGCTGCCAAACCGGGAGGTAGAGTTCTCTATTGAGTTGGTTCTAGGAACAGCTCCCATATCCATGCCTTCTTACCGTTTTGCACCCGCTGAGTAGCGTGAACTCAAGGTACAGCTATAGGAGTTACTAGATAGGGGGTTTGTGCACCCAAGTACTTCGCCGTGGGGAGCTCCTGCTCTTTTTGCCAAAAAGAAGGATGGATCCTTGCAATTGTGTATCAACTACCGAAAGCTGAATTAGGTATCCTATACCGAGGATAGATGATTTGTTTGATCAGTTGAAGGGGTCGTGCTGCTTTTTCAAGATTGACTTGAGATCAGGGTACCACTAGTTGAGGGTTAGGGACGAGAACATAGCGAAGACCGTCTTCCGAACTCGCTATGGCCACTATGAGTTTCTGGTCATGCCGTTCGGTCTGACGAACGCTCCTGCTACATTTATGGGTTTGATGAACCGGATCTTCCATTCTTATCTGGACAATTTTGTGGTGGTGTTTGTGGATGATATTCTCATATACTCACCCACTAAAGAGGCGCACGAGGATCACCTGCGAATTATTTTACAGACTTTAAAAGAGTATCGCTTGTATGCGAAGTTCGAGAAGTGCGAGTTCTGGATGTCTAAGGCAAGGTTTCTTGGACACGTAGTGTCGACAGACGGAGTAGCAGTGAATTCATCGAAGACAGATGCTATGACGGGTTAGGAGTGACCGAAGAACGTCTTCGAGATTTGCAATTTTTTGGGTTTAGCAGGTTATTATCGGCGATTCGTGAAGGATTTTGTGAGACTTGCCTCGTCGATGACGCGTTTGACGTGGAAGGGAGTTGTGTTCATTTGAAGTGAGTCTTGTGAGTCAACATTTCGGGGGCTAAAGATGAGGTTGAGTAGCGCACCAGTGTTGATTATCGCAGAGCGAGGCTTGGGGTATACAGTGTATTGTGATGCATCACATGACGATTTAGGCTGTGTTTTAATGCAGGGAGGTAAGGTTACAGCCTATGGTTCTCGGCAGTTGAAGACACATGAGAAGAACTACCCGACGCATGATTTGAAGTTGACAACAGTGGTCTTTGCCTTGAAGACATGGCGTCACTATCTTTATGGTGAGCACTTCGAGATTTTCTCTGATCACAAGAGTTCAAAATACTTGTTTTCGCAGAAGGACCTGAACTTGCGCCAACGACGATGGATGGAGTTGTTGGAAGATTATGATTTTGACTTGCAGTACCATCTAGGGAAGGCCAATGTCGTGGCTGACGCTCTCAGTAGGAGATCTCACGGGTCGTTAGCTTCTGTGGCTATACACGAGTGGAACATGCTTGGAGAGATTGAGGAGTTTGATCTGTGTCTCGAAGAGACAACGGCGGGTGCCACCTTGTTTTCGATAGTTTCACAACTTGCGTTGATTGCACGTGTGCTACAAGTTCAGCAGACTGATCAGGAAGCTCAGATGATACGAGATCATATTGCTAGTGGAGAGGGCACAACTGGATGGGTTGTGAGTTTAGATCAGGGTTTGAGATTGGTTGGGAGGTTATTTGTACCGGAGTCATTTCGTGCTGATATACTACGTGAGTGCCATCATTCTCATCTTGTAGTGCACCCATGAGGCACGAAAATGTACCACGACTTGCGTCGTCAGTTCTGTTGGACAGGGATGAAGAAGGATGTGATCCAGTTCGTCTCTCGGTGCGTTATTTGTTAGGAGGTAAAGGCGGAACACCAGAGACCGACATGATTGTTATAGCCATTGCCCATATCAGAGTGGAAGTAGGAGAACGTCACGATGGACTTTGTGTCAGGACTTCCTCGATCACCTAGTGGACACGACGTCGTATGGGTTGTGGTTGATAGATTGACGAAGTCTGTACACTTTCTCCCCATCCGCGTGAAGGATTTGGTGGATAGACTGAGTCGATTGTATGTTAGAGAGATAGTCCGGTTGCATTGAGTGCCAGTGTCTATTGTTTCTAACCGAGACCCTCGATTCACCTTGCGCTTTTGGCAGAGTCTTCAGGAGGCTTTGGGGATGAACTTGATGTTTAGTACTTCTTTTCACCCCCAGACGGATGGCCAGTCCGAGAGGTCTATACAGATTCTGGAAGATATGTTGAGGGCATGTGTACTTGATTTCAAAGGTTCTTGGGAGGATCATCTACATTTGACAGAGTTTGCATACAATAACAGCTATCAGTTTAGTATTGGGATGGCACCATATGAGGATTTATATGGGAGAGACCACAGTCTTAGGACCCGACTTGGTACGGGAGATGACGGAGAAAATTGTAGTGATTTGCCAGCGTCTAGTGACTGCGCAGAGCTGCCAAAAGAGTTATGCAGATCAGAGGAGACGACCTGTGGAGTTTGCAGTGGGAGATCACGTGTTTCTGAAGGTCTCGCCACGTAGAGGTTTGATGAGGTTTGGTCGTAGCGGGAAGCTATCACCACGTTTCATTGGACTTTTTGAGATTCTTGACAGGGTTGGAGAGGTTGCAAATTGTTTAGCTTTGCCACCTCAGTTGGCATATATGCATAACGTGTTCCACGTTTCTATGCTTTGGAGGTATGAGCCTGATCCTTCACATGTGTTAGATTGGGCCGAGCTGTGGGTTGATGAGAATGTTACTTATGAGGAGCGTCTAGTGAAGATTCTAGACACGAAGGAGCAAGTGTTGAGGGGCAGAACAATTTCTTATGTCAAAGTCCTATGACTTCATCACGGGGTTGAAGAAGCGACGTGGGAGCTTGAGTTTGGGATGCGTGCTAGATACCCGGAGCTGTTTACCTCATGACCTTGCAGCAAATTTTGGTGGCAAAATTCCTTAAGGGGGGAGAGTTGTGAGACGATGTTCTGTTTCTTTTTGAGTTATATATATTCGACATGTTCATTCGTGCTTATATATATTTTGATGCATGTTTGAGTTTAAATATCCATGCTGGATTGGTTCCCGGGATTATTGAGAGTTACGGTTCGAATTTGAAAAATTCAAAAAGCGGGTTATTATTATGTTTTTAGGCAAATCAAATTCTAAAGATATTAATGTTGAAATATCTTTAATGAAAACAAATGTTTTGTTATGGTTTTAATTTAATAAGTTATAATTTTATATTAATACGTTAGCTTATATTTTTATATTGTGCTAGCTAATAAAAGAAAATACATATTTCATAAAAGAAAATATATATTTATTTTTAATATAGATGAATAAAATAAATTAAGGTCTCAAAATCGGCTATTAACAATAGTTATAATAATAAATGACTAGTACTAAAAATGAGGTAAAGTGAAATATTGCAAACTGAAAAATGATGCAGCATATTAAACATCACAGGAGGTCGAAAGAGGTTCACATAAAGAATAAATAAATGTTTAAGTTCTTTTCCCAAACGGGCAGAACCTTAGCTTAAAAGCGAGCTACGCACACAAACTGGAAAAAAATTAAATGCTTTTTACGTACAAAACTGGCAGAGTCTCTGCTGAAAAGCAAGATCCACACACTGCTAGACAACAAATACATTAAATAAATGTTTAAGCTTTTTCCCAAATGGGTAGAACCTCAGCCTAGATGCGGGCTCCGCGCACAAACTGAAAAAAAATTAAACGCTTTTTACGTACTAAACTGGCGGAGTCTCACTTGAAAAGCAAGATCTCCACATTGTTAGACAACAAATACATTAAATAAATGTATAAGCTTTTTTCCAAACAGGCAGAACCTCAGCTTAAATGCGGGTTCCGCACACAAACTGAAAAAAAATTAAACTCTTTTTATGTACTAAACTGGCGGAGTCTCAGCTAAAAAGTAAGATCCCCACACTGTTAGACAATAAATACATTAAATAAATATTTAAGCTTTTTTCTAAACGGGCAGAACCTCAGTTTAAATGCAGGCTCCGCACACAAACTGGAAAAAAATTAAATGCTTTTTATGTACTAAACTGACGGAGTCTCTGCTGAAAAGCAAGATCTCCACACTGTTAGAACATAAATACATTAAATAACTGTTTAAGTTTTTTTTCTAGTTGGGCAGAATTTCAGCTTAAAACCGGGCTCCGCACACAAAATGAAAAAAAACTCAACGATATTTATTTACTAAACTGGCGGAGACATCACTAAAAAAACAATATCCCCTCCCTGTTAGAAAATAAATACATTAAATAAAATTAAAAAGAATGAGAAAGAGCGTAGAAAAGGCTGTAAGAGAACGAGAGAGCACTAGAAAAATCTCTGATATTTTGCTGGGCTTTCTCTTCTTT
The DNA here is from genome assembly GCA_032270985.1 of Heliamphora pulchella. Lineage (NCBI taxonomy): Eukaryota > Viridiplantae > Streptophyta > Magnoliopsida > Ericales > Sarraceniaceae > Heliamphora > Heliamphora pulchella. Next base: position 7,183 of record JAULJZ010119956.1, read on the forward strand.
ACAGTGTACTTGCCAATGCCTGAGACCTTTCCTGAAAGAGACTCCACTTTTATAAGCAAATTGTTAACTAGTAAGTCGACACGTGTCACTCATTTGGTGGTTCATATGGGCAGCTGGATCAAATAAAAAGCGTATTTATAAACCACGCTTTTTATTAAATTTTTCATACTAAAAGCGTGTTTACTAAACCCGTTTTTCTTATTAAGAAAACGTGATTAGTTAACACGTTTTACTTGAAACAACCTAAAAGCGTGTGTACTAAATACGCTTTATTAGTTAATAAAACAAGTTTTATTGCAGCATTGGACTGTTTATTACTAGCACTACGATATGAAAATCAATTTTTTTTATAGCAATCAATAGTAAATAGAATTATAATAAGATCAAGAGAAATGATGAATAGAGCCTTAAAAGAGAGATCTAAAAATGAGAGATGAGCTCCTAAATAGATTTAAAATAAATTTATTTGAAATAGAGAAAAGAAAAAAAAATAGTATTTTGAAAATAATAGAATTAATCACAATTTTAAATTTCTTATGGAGAATGAGTGAATCCTAATTATTAAAAGATAGTTTTTCTCTCACATAATTTGGATTAAATGTGTTACAAAGAAATATTGTTAACAATATAAGCTATCTTATTATATAAATTTTAGCCATGTAAAGTATTTTTTTAAAATAATTTATTTTATTATATAAATATTTATAGATATATGTGAATTTGTTTGTAAAGTGAGAGAGATTTTAGTGAATTTAGCCATATAAAATATTTATAGATATATTTATTACTTTTTAGATCATCTCAATGAGAAAAATTAGAAATGTAATGTTTTTTTTTTCAAAATAGACAAAAATATAAGAAAAAAATTGACTTATTTTTATTTTTTTCAATTCTTTTTCATCATTTGGTTAAGTTATTTTACTTTTCAGCTTTGTCACGATAAAAAAAAGTCAAAATTATTTTTTTAAGACGTCATATAAATGTCTTTAATATAGCACTCTACGTAAGTTTTTTCTTATATACAATAAATTGATTAGCCTTGCATGATATTATTCTTTAGAATAGATTCAATAAAATTAATATTAGGTCATAAAGTTCTATTATTATGATTTGGCACATAATAAATGAAAGACTTACAAGGTCCGATACTATGAGTAACTAAATAAAAGAAAATGACCAAACATCTATAAATTTCGTCTCATTTTCTTAAATTAATTAGAGGATAAATAATTAACTTCTCAGACTGTAAGGATACAGAATCCCACATTGTTCACATGCAGACTCACAATTTTACCTCATAAGGAGTGCAGCGTGTGTTTTGCTCACAATCTATCGAGAGATCTTTTTTGTTGTAAAATGACAAAATTATATGCGTCACATGGTGCGTTATATGCAGCTCAGACAGTATCTTGGCACATGCTCCAAACATAATAGTGATCCCTTTCATTTAAATTCGTCTGTGAGAACTCTAGTTTCACCACGTGGATGCATACTTAAGGGTAATGTAGGGATATAAAATTCTACTTCGCTCGTATAGGGACTACTCTGTGTTCTTCAATTCTAAATTATAGAGTTAAATAACAATGCCACAAACATGTTTCCTAAAATTATCCAGAAGTTCATTACAATGACTGTCTAGATAATTAGATTTTCCTTTGGTACTATCTAATTATTTGATTTTCTAAAGTAGTTGGAAGGGCCATAGTTCATTTTAAAGGTTATCATTTTCGTAAACTCAAATTTTTCTAAGTGTCAAACAGTAAAAATTTCGGTAGAATTTTCTCTATTTTTTGACTATCCCACGGATTAACCGTTTCAATATCATTTGTTAAACAATTCCAACATTCAAACGCAAATAAGCAACATGAATCTTCAAGGGATTCGACAAGCTTCTAATCAACTATTTAATATCATGAGACATTTTTACTTTTGCTTATTTCCTTCAACTCACATTAACATAAATCACAGTTCTAAAAACCATATCCATTCCACGGTTTTCTTCCGAAAACATCCATCAATTAAACTATATTTTTACTTTTACAGGTTCTTGAAGTTACTCACGGTGACATTTTGCGCATGTTGTTCAGCAATAGGTTTAATTCGAACCTTACAGAAGGAAAACAGATTGATCATTGTATTGGATGGTCCTTTGAGAAAGTAATAAGATAAACTAATTAGATAAACTACACAGCATACATGACTGGTAAAAATGAAGGAAGTACTGAGAAAGTAACACTGACCTTTGGGACATCGGCTAATTGGGTGTTTAAGACAGCTTCAGCATATCCGCGTACTTCTTGGGCCACCCACCTAAGTTTTTCATCTAGATCAGCAGGTCTTGTGGCCAGCGTATCCTGAACCATGCAAGTAGGCTAGAAGTTCAAATACTTGGTGAAGATGTATTTAACAATACCACGTGGGAGCAACTAATTAACACAACTGAAAACAAAGAAGACTGGTACATAAGTAATTGGTCAAAGATTTATAAAAAATAACACTATGCCAATACCCAAACCTTACAAAACAGACCAAAACTATACCTAACATTACTAAAAGAATAATATAACAAGGAGATAGAAAATGATTGCTAACTCAAACTTAGTTAATTTTTAAGGTTATTATTTTTGTAAACTCATAAATTTTTCTAAGTGATGCTAATACCCAAATTTCGGTAGAGTTTTCTCTATTTGTTGACTATCCCACGGTATAACCGTGTCAATATCACCTGTTTAACAATTCCAACATTCGAAGTTTCAATCCAATATTGTAATAGGCACATTCATTCAAAAGAGAAATTGCGCAAAACATTATTTACATCATAGGAGTTACTAGATATTAAAACTAATACAATGTATATATTAAGAGCTGTCCGTTAATATACCACAACCTCATCTTTTAAGAATTGTAGAATTACTCATCTCCTTCATTGATTTCAGCTGGGCACAATATTTGTATGTGATTAAAACATAAATTGGGGTTCTTATTTTGTGCTCATCTATTCATTCAATCCAAGAATCAAATCCAAGCATTGTTTATCACAGGACTTTCCAAAATGGACCAAGATCTGCCAAAGTTGCTTAATGAAGCCTACATATTGTAATAAACATTTAACACCCATTGTCATGCCTCAAACACCAGGGTCACGCGAAAGCCCACCAAAACACCCATTTAAGAAAATAAGATTTGGAGTTGGAACACCATCAACTCAAAATATTACAATATTTGGATAAAGATCCCCAAGTTTATCTCTCATAAACTGAAATCATGCAAATTCATACATGAAGAAGTATATTGCCGAAAGGCGTACAAAAATAGCCTTCAAAAACAGGCATCACATGTATAAGTACATGTCAAAACTGAAAACTACAACTAGTCTTCTGCCACCACAGGAATCTAGGTCAACTCCTCAAGCACATCTGAAAATATTTTCACAGCAAAATCCCATATCGTGAGCCGAAGCCCAATAGGAAAAGACAATAAAGTCGTAAAACAGGCTATGCAATCATATGGTGGGAGCTAACTCGACCACGAAAGCCAAAAAGGTTTTCTCTCAAAAATCACAAATTTTCCACCAAGCCAACACGGGCCTCAAAAATGATTTTATCTCATAAAAGCCCCATTTTCATCCTTCAAACTATGCATATCATCCTAACAGATATCATGCCACAGTTAAGGGAAAATTGTAATAAAACAGTAATTAGAACATGATCTTTGTTCACCTGGATCATACAACCGGAATTAAAATATTATTTTCTCACTCGGAACACACAACCGAGAAAAATAAAACGGGAAACAGTTTTCCTCCACTCGGGTCACACAGCCGAGGAGATCACAGTAAAATGAGATCCTATGTACCGACTCTGCCACACCGACAAAGATAATAACTATAGACTTTCGTCCATTACCCTAGGCCCACAGGCTTGATAATGACAAGTTCTTTACGGAGTCACGACAACGTAACTGCTCAATTTACGGGTCAAACCCGATGGTCTAGAGCACCCACCAACCACTCAATTTACGGGATTCAACCCGAAGGTACAGAGCACCTACTGCTTAATTTACGGGACCT
>JAULJZ010119967.1:0-11251 GCA_032270985.1 Heliamphora pulchella
CGAAGGTACAAAGCACTTACGCTGCGCACGTTTCTGCACTTACACCGAGGAGTAATGGAAGCCCAACTCAACAATACTCACTATTATGGTACATCTATTGAAAACATTTAAAAACCCACCATAGCTCAACTACGAAAACCCGTAAAGCAGTTTATACAACACAAGTGTAAAAGAGATCCAATCCATTGACATGGAGATCTAAAACCATTTTCAACAAAACGTTTAAAAAGTTTGACTCAACCTCACGGGTTAGCTCCAAACCTCCAAAGCATGTTTTTCACAAAACACTTCATTTTCAAATCTCCTTTTTGAAAACTACAGATACCACGCATTCGAAACATGTATACAACCAAGAAAAGGCGTAAAAATCCCACTTTTACAAAATCAAGGTTTACAGTTGAAATTTACATTTGATATATTTTTTACCCGGTGAAAACACATATAACCACATATATCATTCTTATACAGTAGTAGGATCTAGAATCCTACCTCGGAGAGCTAAAAGCTCGACGTCTCAAAATCCAACCTTGTCAGAATGAGAATTCGTCCTGATGGATACGGAGCCCACGTCGCCGATAGCAAGGATCTGTTATCCAACCACCAAAAAATAAGCCCCGGGCCTCTCGAAAGCTAGAGAGAAGGAAGAGAAAAGGTGTAGAGAGAGAAGAGAGCTGAGAAAAGATATTTTTGGTCCAAAATATCAAGGTTGCCAAGCTTTATAAAAAGTCGCGCCGGTCTGTCACCGCTCGAGCGGCCCCTGCCGACATAACACACTGTTATGCTTCGCTCGATCCCCGCTCGACACCGCTCGAGCGGTCCTCTCAAACCCAACTCTCTGCCATAGGCCCGCTCGAGTGGACAGATCACCGCTCGAGTGGCCGTCGCTGTGAGGAAACATAATTTTTGTCAAGACCAAACGGGCCAAAACGAAACCCCGGGAAAGCGTAAAATACATCTACACATACTGTTCTACAACTTTAAAGCATAAGTCATGCATCGAGGTTATTCATATACTGAAAGAAACACGTCGTGTATATGAACAACCTAGAAATTTAAAGGTTTAGGGTCTCACAATCAGGTTGCCCAAAAGATAAGGTTTAAAACCCTCACTGTATAAAACTGGTTGAAAATGATGGGCTGGTGTTCCTTGATCGAAGCTGAACTGACACTGTACACGGTCAGGACGGTACGAGGAGACACCAATGCCGTCCTCGGTGATGTAAGGTAGCGAACTTGGAAGCAGCATGGATAGAACAATAAGATGAGAGCTCTCCAGGGAAGAGATGACTTCAAGCTGAAGGTGTTGCGGGGAATTGAAATACCAATTCGGGAAGACCACCCCGATAGGCACGGAGGTGTAAGGTCGAAATGAGAAATCCTTGACTTTATTGAAAAAGGAAGAAATATCTTTGGCAGTACTTTAGCCACTCCATCTAAGAATTAGAGGATAATTTATCGGGATCACTACCAAGGTAGTTCGACCATCAGCGTCGATGGTTTGAATTTTTCTTGTACAAGCAAAGAGAAGCGGACGAGGAGCGAAGCCCTGGAAATGCTCGTATAAGACCGCCTAAAGGAAGGTCGTAGCAGCAAGAGTAACTATCTTGTAGCGGCAAACAGAGCGCTCCATCTCGACTTTTAGGAGGTCTAGTAGGCAGTTGAGAGTGCCCAAGAAAAGTGGACCCAATGGAATGTGCTCTCCCTGAGCCAGTTCGGCCGCCAGAGGAAAAAAAAAAAGGGGAGAGACACTATCAAGTGGACTGCCAGGAATCACCAGTACGGATAAGAACAGAGAAATAAAGGCAGCAAGGTAATGGTTTGTATCATATCCCTCTCTGGGAAATTCAAATCTGTCTCCATCATCACTTGTACCCTTCGGTTAGACATCCTTGAAGAAGTACCTGGTCTAGGAAGTGTAGGTAGATTTGGTGGAGGAGCACCGAGTGGCAAGAGGTACGCCTGTATTGTCGAAATGGCTCCTGTAACTAGCGGTACGGGTGAGGCAAGCACGTAGCCTAGTAACAATAGACTAATCGGAGGAAGATAAAGTATCAGGGTTGAAAGTGGCCTTCCCACGAATGTCAAGGTGTAGCAATATAGAGACATCTTCGAGAGTGGGTGTCCACTCGCCCCATGGGGTGACGAAAGTATGCAAATCAACACTCCAATGATTGATGAGAGCCTCGAGGCTAGATATGCTCCGACGGATATGTAATGTACGGGAAAGCATAATGAAGGGAAGAATACCAGCACGATCCAAATGAATACGAAGATCTGCCTTGTGGATGACATCTTCAACCCACTTTGCCCAGCCAATGACAAGACCCGTAGGGGTCTTAAATTGTAGAAAAGAATAGGGGTAATCGCCTCGTTTGATCTGTAGGCGAGGAATGGTGGATGGAGTTATCATATCTGCTTCGGTGAGAAGTACTTCTAGGTAAAGAAGTAACGGGTGGTCGAGTAAAGAAGAGGAGGGGGGAACAAAAGTGACAATTGCCCTCCAGAACTTGTCGCCCTTGCCACCGAAGTAAGGGGCCATGCGCCACTCTGACAAAGGAATGACAGGACGGGTCTACAAATAGGCCCCACGATCACCAACATTGATGGCAGTAGCTGAACGAACAGCACGAGATGCCATTTGAAATAGAGCTGAGGGATAAAAGACTTGAGAGGAGGAAAAGGAGTGAAGAAAGGCGAAGAAAAAGCTCTGGTGAAGTAGGGACAAAATGAGGGCCCAAGTACTATTTAAACGAAAAGAAAGAAGACGAGGGGTCAAGTAGCATTTACGCGTCGAAGTGGAGAAGTCGAGGCGTTAGACAGTAGGCATAATGATGCACGCGCATGACGAGTCGCGTGGGGTACATGAGCGGGGCAAACCCAAGCAACTCACGTGCGCGTAGGGGACAAAATGTAGATGACTAAATATCGTAAGGATATGGAGATTTGGCCATATCTAAATCTCAATCACTCGAGTAAGGGGCGTGATATCGGGGGAATAAGTATTCGGGTCCTTTTTGTAACCTGAACCACTTGAGATCCAAAATAATGACTCGGATATCTCGATTAGAGTACACAAATAAGTTGGGATGCTCTAATAAAGACAAATAAGGAGGTGACTATGGGGCTCGAGTTTCTCGTAGTCTCTGCAGCTCGGGTTTGAGCTATTAGCCTCCCAGTAATTCAAATATTTTATTCCATAAATCGCAAAGAAGCACTCGAAGGAATTGACCAAATCGACTCCTAGGTTTGAGTAACTCGACCAAGACCATGAGTAGCTCAACTGTTGAAGAAAGGATGCGAATGGTCATGAAAGCCTAACAAGGTGTAGATGGCTATCACAGGGGAATATTTAACTAGTCTTGCTCAAAAGTTGACATTGTCTTCTCAAAGCAATCACCAAAGGGACTCAAGCCACTGGAATCCCTAGTAGCTCGAGTTCTAATATTGTTGTCTATCATGCAGAAATGCATAGCATCCCACGGCACAGACTGTGAAGCATAGCACAGAATATGACAGTAGTTCTGACTATTTAACTATACTTCCATGGCACAGGCTATGAAGACAGCACAAACTGTATTATTACCACGACACAGGTCGTGAAGACAACACAGAATGTAACATAGCTCTAACTATCTAATCATAATGACATAGCCCCGACTATGTGATTCAGCACAGACTGAACAAAACGAAGACATATATAGCACAGACTATATCAACATAGATTCCTCTGAGAATCGAAAAACTGTCCCAAAGACGATGAAGACAATGGCAGTACAATCCTGCACGGGACGTTGGGAGACATGTAATTTGGTGGCTAAGGAAAAGGGTTTGTCGAGCTACTAGGCCCACCCACTCGAGTGACATCCAAGTCACTCGACCCGAATGGGTCGGGTGCTTGACCCGAGTGGGTCAGGTAACCCGAGTGGGTCGGGTACCCACGAGTCATCCAATGGTTGACCTAGTTGAGTTGGAATTGAACACTATTTGGTTGATTTTCTGGACAAAATCTCTCGATTCCCTGAGATCACCTTTCATGATCCGATTAGATCACTTGAAGAATCCTATCCGAACCTTAATATAGCTCATTCGAGTGCTATAAATAGAAGGGATAGTCATGCTTTTGGATTAATCAGATTTTGATAGCCAGATACGTTGATCATACTGTCATTATTTCATACTCAATTAGCCTTCTCCTTCACCTAATCTCATCTCTCTCCGTTCCGTGTTTCTAATCACTTTGTATATTTCACCTCTCTCTAGTTGTTCTTTTGCTTATTCATTCTAAAGGACCCTACATAATATACTTGCAAAATTAGAGATTTATTGGAATGGAAATTAATCAAAAAATTAGAGATTTATTAGAATAAAAATTAATCAGATAAACATTTCAAACAAAATAAGATAAACATAGGCTGTGAGAAATTTCCAGAAATTTGCAAATAAATAGTTGTGATTCCTAGCGGATGTATATGGGTGGGAGCCCCCTATTCGAGGAAAGAAAACAAAATTTGCAAAAACCTCTCTCTCTCTCTAAAAAGAGTTTCATTTCTCTACAAAACTCACTACCATTAACTAACAGAGATTCCCCATAAACCTAATTTCCTAAAAGGATTACAATATATATATCCAGTCGTCATGTGATCACTTTTGTAGGGTTTCGTTCCGAGGATGATAACACAACTAGAACAATTGTGTATCTTCGTTTTGCTGAGAATCGTCGTCTCGATCCTATAAATTAATTTCTTGCATTAGTGAATCTGGTATTCTAGTGTGAGCCCATAAATTTGCAGAGTGGACAAATTCTGGACACGTGGCGTGCGTATATGCACAGATGTATGCAATTGTTGTTAACTGGGTAGAATCGGAATTGAAAAAAATCAATCGACTTCATAAACCAATTTCAGTGCTTCCTTTTAGAATAGTAATATATATATAATAACAAAACTTTGTTAATTCTTTGAAGTTTAAATATAAAAATTCAGTTTTTCTAAATTTTTGAATTTATTAGATATAAAAATATACATATCAACAAATTATTGATTCTCTAATCAATATGGTAATATCATTCAAATAATTAATTTGTGACTTTAATTAAGACTATATGTAAAAAAAGAATCAAATTTAAATTATAAAAATTCTAAATTCATTTGTTCGCTATTAATTTATAAAATTTATGACTTTAATTAGAATCATAAATAGAATCATAATCATATATAAATCATAGAAAGTCTAATTGTATCTTTTTTTTGCTATTTTATAAAGTAAAAATTAAACATTAACTATCAAATACTATTAAATTATGGTAATTTTAAATATATTTATAATTTGTGGATTGCCTTATATCATAAAACTTTAATGAGTAGTGAGAATTTATTCATTTTATGACTTTGTTTTTATATTTTACTTTCTAATTTTATCACAATATACATCCTAAGTTTACAATGTGTAATTTATAAAATTAATTTTTTTTAGTAATATTAACTGATTTAACATTTAAATTATGTGAAGTTTTATGTATAATTGGAATTAGTTAGGGAGAATATTTTATTTAGGATTATATTATGTGAATTTTTTATGTATTAACCATCACAAGAAGTAATTTAATAATATAAAAAATTAAAAATGAAACCAAGTAATGTAAATTTTAATATAGTTAATCAAACAAAATAATTTAAAAAAAGTGATTTTTTGATGTTTAGTTCTAAAAAATTATTAAGATATGTAAAACTATACTTACTTTTTATGAATTTTTTGACATAATAATCACGTTATTAGCTTATATACATTGAAATTTTTATAAATAAATTTAGAATGAACAACTTGAATTGCATATAGGTATTGTATTATGTTCATCTACAAGAACAAAAAGTGGAATTAATGTAAAACTAAAATTATTTTGTAATTTTTTAATCGATGTTGTTACATACAAATTATATAATTTTTTGAATTTTTTATCAAAATAAAAATGAAAATAACTTTAATTCAATATTTTTTTCACATATATAAATTATATTATCTTACTTTTTAATAATCAATTAAAATTTAAAATTTACTATTTTATTAAAATATATTTATTTTATTCCGTGCATAACACGGGTTAAAGTGCTAGTATTATACTATTATAATGAATAAACCTTATCAGTAATACTAAAATTTAGTTAAAAAATGCTATATGACTTTCTTTTTTATTGATGATATTTTTATTTAATTAATAAAATATAATACGTAAACATAGATTAACAGCATATAACTTCTCATTACAAAATGCTCACATCCATGTACTAAGTATTGTGTCGTCACATGCCAAGTATCAAGTCATTTTTGTCTAAGAGTCCAATGACAACCCTAGTTGCAAATAGCAAATTCTTCTTAAATGTAGCCATGCCTTCTTTATGCCTTTTGCCATCAAGAGTTGCAAGTTGCAAGGTGCCTTCGTGTGACACTCTATATACCTAGAAGCTAGAGGTCTAACAGACCACTCGCACTAAAAGAACCAGGCATCCTTATTGGCAGGATTTGTAGGAATTGCTCAATTTGATTCTCAAACTGTTATAGTATTACGTCTTTTTTTAGCATGTTTTGGATTCTAGTAAGTCATTCCACTTCACCACACAGTAAGTTCTTATGTTCTTACTTTGGCCCTCAATTATAGATTTAAAATCTGCTATGCAGCTTGCTCAAACTACTTTTTGATCACTAGAGGTGCCATCCAAACTTGCTTTCTTGTCATATTCGCCAAATCTTCATGTAGTGATTTCAGAGAACTAACATGAAAGGTAGAATGAATTTTCAATCTCATTGGCATCTTTAGTCTGAAGGCAACATTCCCCACTTTCTTCACAACTTCAAATGGACCATCGTATATATCTAGGAATTAGGCCACGATGTACAATCTTGCTACTAATTTTCTTCCAAATTTGGAGAACAAGTCTCAACATAACCTTATCCTTAACATGGAGCTCTAGTGGCCTCATTCATTTACCAACATAAATTTTCATTTTCTTATGTGCCTTAGCAAAACTATTATGTATGTCTTCTAGCAAAACTATTATATACTTCTTCTAGCAACTCTTGCTTGGCTCTAGCGAATCTATATGCTGCAAGACAGTGTTCTCACGTAGTCATTCTTGCCACCTCATGGGGAGTGAAGGACTGATGCGCATAGTAGAGTATCGATGCAAGTTGTAACTGTAGACACCCTAATTTGACCCCGCCCAATCTTAGGTGAATTCGATGATGAAAACAGGTGGAATGGTGCTTCAGTTCGATCCTCGGGAAGAGATCCAAGCTCGATATTTGAACCCAATCATCAAAGCCTTTCAAACCAGTGAAATTATATCGAAACTTGCTATCCGTGTAAGGCGACCGCCAATAGAACCTCTTAGAAATCCTAGCCAAAAGTGGCGACCGCCACCTTCAATCTGGCGACCGCCAACTCTCATTGTGGCGACCACTAATAGAATCTTGTGGAACCTTCTTTACATCGCGACCGCCACCTTGAACCTGGCGACCGCCAACTCTACATGGCCTAACATGCCCTAAAACGTGACAGCATCTCATTGGTTGAAGAACTCTATAACTACTATACCTCTGGTACGTTTTCGAGGACAGAATTTTGGTGAGAGGATTAGTGAGAGAAGCTCTGTTGAGTTGTCGAGCAATTTCGAGTCCCGACGCCGAAGCCCTGCCGAAATACCGAGATCCGAATCTCCGACATTAAAGCCTTGCTTGGATCTCCACCCGAGAATTGAACCATTGAAGCACATTCCCGACTTGAGAATTTTTCGGCAATCTAGGTACCTCGTTTGGATCCCCGATCCTTCTAACTCCATTCTCTCTCCTTTGGAGTGATCGGGTTAAATTCAATCTTAATTTGCATATTCCTTTCATTTATTTAGTTAATCTTGTTTTGCTTTATGTAATTTGGTTACTTTCTTTACTCCCTTAGTTGTTAATTTCCTCATATTCCACACTTAGCATATTGTCATTCTCATTTTTATTCATTAATTAGTGACAACATTCTTTTAGCAATTACAACTTATTATTGTTGTTAATTGTCATAATTAAAACACTTACATTATATGAATGTAATTGCCAATTTTACATTTATACATTTTAATTAAGTAGTTATGTTTATTTCATTTCGTTTCTTTCTTTTATAATTAGTTTAAAGTTTCTCTGTTAGTTTTTTTTATTTTCCTTTATTTTTTAGCAATAATCTAATATCTTTTTTTTAGCATTTATATTTCTGTTTCTCATAGAAAAGCTTCATTTTCTTTTTCCTCTAATGTAGTTTTAATTTCTTTTCTTTTTTTTAAGTCCCATTTTCTTTTCTTTAATATTAATGTTCCATTTTCTTTTTGCATTAGTTTAATGTTCTTTTATCCGCATTTATTTTTCTTTTTGGTTCTTTTCTTTTAATGTTAGTGTAGTCTCATTTTTTAGAATTTTTTTTTCTTTTTTATTATTAGTTTTATTTTTCTTATAATGTTCTATTTTCTTTTATTCTTTTTCATTTTCTTTTTTAACGTTAACATTATTTTCTTTTATATTATTAAACCCAAAAATGATAAAAAAAACTTTTAAGCTATATTTAAGTGTAATTTTCTTCTCTTTTGTTTTATTTTTGTTTTCTTTCAAATGCAAATAATTAGATTTTCTTTTGTTAGTATAGTATTTTTCTAACATCTTTTCATCTTAGTATAAGTTTCTTTTATGAACTTTCTTTTAGGATTCTTTTATGCATATTTTATTTTGCATTTCTCATTTCTTTTACTAATTCATCATGTTAATGTTAGTTCATGCTTTAGTTTCTTTACTTGAACGCATGTTTAAAATAGTTTCGTTTATCTTTTGTAACAAATCATGTTTAGGTAATTTTAACAACTTTTTACATATTTTTGTTCTTTCATTTGAATCATTCTAGCTTAGATTATTTTAATAATATCGCATGCGGGATTGTTCTATGTATCATTTAGTTAGAAATTGCATGTCGTAGGACTTTGAATTTTTCTTTTGATACTTGTTTTATTTGGCATTCAATATACATATGTTATGTATTTTTCATATTTAAGTTGGGATGTTCTCTCTTTGCCTCAATTTGCTTTATTTGCATGCATTTGAGAAATTCTTATCAAAGAACCAATGATGATTAGTAGAGGCCAACCTTACGGTTGGGCGAACAGGGTGCCTAACACCTTTTTCGATTCGTACCTTAGCCCACGAACTCACTTTCCCTGGTTAAATGTTTTAAAGATTAGCAGCCATTTTTATTTTTCTTAGTTTTTCTCAAAAACTAAGTGGTGACTCCATTTTCAACAAAAAGGGGTTTTCAAGATTTGGCTTTCAAGGTGTTAAATTATTTTTTAAACATTTTTGAATCCCTTATTTTTGACCATTTTCCAAATATCCCATAATTTCGGCGCCACAGTATTTTCTGGTGACTCCGCTGGGGACAGATTTTCAAAACCAAATAAGAGAGTTAGACTCAAAAGCATCATTGGTTCTTAATACGAATCTCTCATTTGCATTTTCGCATACATGTGCATTGTTTTTCAACACTCCCTGCCTGGTCGACCCGATGTCCCGATCGTTTATCCGTTTCGGGGATTGTTGGGAAGTTGGGCAAGTCTTGCTGACTGTACGCTTTCATAGGTGCAGTAATAGAGCTTGGGCGTACTGTTTGAACATGTCCTGCACCACTCCAAGTGTGGGAGGTATATACCCGGCTCTATTCAGATGGTACCTTGTTTGATTGACCAAAATCGGCCTTTTGCATATAGTAGCTTAGATCCCCCAATTAGATGCTACTGACCCTAGTAGGATTATGAGTTTTCTTAATTGTATGTTTCGCTTGCATATTGTTAGGATTGTCTATTTGGGTTTTAGCAAGTTCCTTTTCCGGGTTCGGCCTGGGTTTTTCGCTATCCTTTGATTAGGTTAAGTTTTTCGCCTTCGGGTTCTTATCCGGGCTTTGTTTTCATGCCATAGTTTTTTTCTCGGGGACATGCCCATGTTTCGTTTTGAAGCCTCTAAGATAGTTTCTCTCTCCTCTGGGTTCTTCCCGAGTTGTTGGTTTCCCCCGCCTTTGTTTAGGTTCGTTTCCTTCAGACCTTGTTATACCCGCGTGAGCTAATTTTTTACCGTTATGCTACTCATTTTTCCTTAGAATTCTAGGTCAAACCAGTTCTCTCAGCATAGTTCTATTTTCTTGCCGGAGTACTGCCCATTTCTCTACCCAAGTTTAGTCAAACCTAATAAGTTGTTATGCTGCCAGTCCAGGCCGAGCAGGGGCATTGCTTCAGTGCTTGTATTTATTTTTGGTCAGCTATTTTGGTATCTGAGATATTTGTTATTTGCCGTCAGAGCTCTTGTCTGGCGATTGTCTGATACTGGTTATTCTACTTTTGGAATCTAGGTTTCTCTGTGGGTTTTCCATTGAGCTGAGAAGAATACAGTTGACACGTGTTTGGGAGAGATCAGAATCAGGAAGACTCTGTAGGGTATTTGAACAGTTAGCTGAAAAGGTAGAAAATGAGGTGAATCTGGCAGCCCTAATGAGGGCGATCACTAAGATTCCGAGAGCTGTGGAGCAGCAGACCCAAACTCCAAACCAAAGTCAGACATAGATCTGGGCGATTTAGGCCCGTATGCTCGGCGCGAATGCACAACCTGATGATACAAATGAGAACGATGAAGACTTTTGGGACGACAACCTGGCACATGACTCACCACAAGTTGTTGTGCCACCTCGGGTTCCTCGCCCGGTAGTGGTAGAAGAAGAGAACACTGCCCAGTCTAGGGAATTCGTGCTGGCAGAGAAAATTGACAGAATGGAGAAAATGTTGAGAAAGGCTAAGGGGATCAAAGAATACATACTAGATGTGGGAGGACTATGTTTATTCCTAGATGCAAAACTGTCTGAAAAGTTTAAAATGCCAGAGATGGAAAAATTTGACGGCACTGGAGATGCCCGTATCCATCTGAGAATGTATGTCGGAACCCTGTCCCCCATGGGGATTGATGACCAGCTTAAGGCTTAGTTATTTTCGGATCTCTTTCTGGGGCAGCCTAAAAGTGGTTCCTCTCTCTCGATGTAGCAAAGACCAGAACTTAGGAAGACATAGTTACGGCTTTTGTCAGTCAGTATAGTTATAATTGTTGGAACGCGGAATAAAAATTAAGAACCGGCGCCGTGACCGTAAAAAATGGCGCGTGCGTTTTTCATGAAAAACGATAACATTAAACTGAT
>JAULJZ010119978.1:0-11251 GCA_032270985.1 Heliamphora pulchella
GATTTCTTATGAAAAGAATAATTTAAAAAGTACAATTATTTAAGTAATATTATTTTGTTTTTACTAAAAATGAAAAAAAAAAAGTCATAAAAAAAAACCCCCACAAAGTTTGAGTTAGGCCCTAATTGGCAACTTAATTTTTTTGGCTTTTTGGCTAAAAACGCAAAAAAGTCAAAATTGTTTACTTGGCAAAAAAATTAAAAAGTCAAAAAGTCAAATTAAAACAAAAAAATTTTAAATATTATATTCAAATTTTTATCATTTTTAAAATAAAATAATATATTTTATTTATAATATATTTATTACTACTACCAACTACATATAATTGTTAATATCAAATACATAAATGGATAAAATTATCCACTTTGAACAAAAAAAAACAAAAAAGATAGCCTTTTATCTAAACAAGTAACTTTAAAAAAAATTAATTTAAAAACTAAATTATCAAACAATTTACTTTAAACCTAATTTAATTTTTTAACTAAAAATATTTTTAAAAAATAAAAAAAACTAACTTTTAAGTTAATTATCAATTGCCCTTACAATGGGCTATGAGCTATTTGCTTGTGAATGCATTCCAAAATTTACTGTTAGTGTCAAGTGTCCAAAATTTCATAGGATACACTTTTTAATGTACACTAGAAAAAAAGTTTTGGACTGCATTATAAAATAAGTGGAGTGGGTATATTATTTTTTTTATTTTGTTTCCTAATTGATGTTTGGTGTTTAGGGGATGTTGCACTAGTTGATTTTTTCTTATTTAGCCTTGGATGTCATATGATGGCTGTAAGTTTTTGGTGCCAACCTCATAGAATGCTTTCTTTTAGTATGATACCTTTTTTTCCTTAGTTTTGTATTTCCTTTTATTTTTGGGTGAATAAAGTTTTGTATTTCATTATTATTAAAAATCATCTTTTTTGCTAATCAAAGAAATAATAATTAAAATGAGCCTTATGAAAATTTTCTTTTTAAGTTTTTGTTATGGTACTTAATAATTTTTTATTTTGTTCACGTGCCTGATAAAATGAATGAACAAAACTCACTTTTTTAGTGTAGATTATGAGATCGATCTTATATTTGAGAGTGAAACTTATAGTTCAAATTGGTTAGAAACTAAGTGCTCATTTGGCTATTGGTTTTTTTGGCTTTTAATTTAAAGTTTAAAAAATTCTTGTTTTTCATCTCATAACTTTTAGTTTATTTATTTTTAGACTTTTTTTGTTTTTTTCATAATAATTTTCAATTTAATCATTTTACATATAAAATTAAACAAATTTCAACTAAATAATCATACCCCAGTGTACGTCTATTCAACAACTCATTTAATTTATGCAAGCATTATCGGTAGTTTGAAGTGTATTAAAACGACAATTGTAAAAATTGTTGTACATAAAAAAAATAATAATAAAATTTTGTTGTTGGTGATATATTTTTGTTTTAGTATTTTTACTTTTAATTTAGTAGTTTTGATCTTTCCCAAAAGTTTTTGGCTTTTCTCATCGTGTCAGAGTTTGTAGTGTTAATTTTATCGTGTCAGAGTTTGTAGTGTTAATTTTTTCGTTAGAGAAGGATTTGACGAGAATATCTTGCTTAGGGATGAAGGGCATTTTAAAAAATTCACATTGAGAATATATTAACTTTTTTTTGAATTAGAAGTTATATTTTCTAACCATACAAATTTTTTCACTTTTTAACTTAAAGTGGCTTAAAGCCGAAAAGCTAGTTGAAAATCAAATTGCCAAACAAAGTCTAAGTATTGTTTTCCAAAAAAAATAAAAAAAGCGTGAGGAAGAAACTCTTCTCAATTGTGTTGCTTTAATCTTTTTATTTGATTATTTGATTACATCCAACCATTATGGTCCAAGGGACTAAAAATAATGATTGGATTATTAGTTTCTTCATTCTTCTTATATGAAAAACAAATTAATGGAAAGAGAGAAGTGAGATAATTAATAAAAAGATTAATTATCTCTCATTTTTTTATCATCCAAAACAAACAGGTGGGGGAAAAAAAAAAGAAAGAAATTATATTTTAGTTAAAAAAATTATCAAAAATAATACACACTTCGACAAAGTATACAAATTTAAAATACAGAATCAATCACAAATCACTGATTCATACCAATAAGAACATGCTTTTGTTCAAAAGATAAAAATAACACATGTTTTTACCAATAAAAAACATTAATCTATAATTGATTATGTGATTGAAATCTATATTACTAGACTTTTTCAAAAAAATTGACAAATGCTCTGACATAATATTTAATAATAATAAAAAAAAGAAGTTTAAATGTACAAACTACTACCAAAAAGCAATAGCAGGCATCTCAAATCAATTTTAGACACTGGCCCTATTTGGGCAAATGTTGGTTATTAGGTTATTGGTTTATTTTTGTTTATTTTAGTTTAGAATTTATAGGATTTGACTTATTAGTTTATTTTTTTTTTAAAATTTTTTATTATATTTTGATTAAAATTATTTATTTTTTTAGCTCGTCTCAATCAAAGGAATCTAAAAAGTACAATAATTTGACTAAATAATGAAAAAAAATTCGTTAAAGATAAAAAAATTTCAATGACAAAAAAGCCAATAAATCAAATCCACCGAGGGCCTTTATATATATATGTCATATGTGTCCCAAATTGTTTACATGGCTTTTATAATTTATTTAGGCGATCTATTATCAAGAAAGTCTTGGGTTTCATAGCAGGATTTACTAAAAGGAAAAACGTAGATTTAAAAGTAATTAATTTATACAGTTAAACATTGCTTTTTCTATCGATACTTCACACGCCAAAAATAATTGTATGTAAGGTCATCTATGGTCGTACATAGAACTACTTTGGTCAATTTCCAGAAAAATAATTGTAATTTTAACGTAGGTTTTTTATTTCAAATATAGCAGTACGACCCAAACAGAAGTCAACCATCATTCTCATTATTTGTACTGAAATCTAGGAGTGTTGTAAATTGCAGTACAGATAAATTGTCAAATGCAATTTTTGTGGCCGAAATTTACGTATTTTAAGGTTTCGTTTGATAATATTTATATTTAATATTTTTTTTAGATTTTTTATAAATTATAAATAAAAATATGTTTGGTAAGCCGTATTTGTTAATGTTAATGTTTTTTTGTATTTTTTTGTTTTAATTTTTAAATTTCTTTGTAAACTGTAAACTAAAGCATGTTTGATAATTATTTTTATTTTTAAAAATCATGAACAGTTTTTAAAATTTACTTAATTCTTGTAAATAGAAAAAATGTATTTTAACTTGTTTTGTGAACAAATTTGTATGTAATCTTTCTTCTTCCACCATCTTTGATCATTACCTTCGATCACCACCACGGCTACCGCCTCCTACCACTGCTTTCGGCTATCATCTCTGATCACCACATACGGTTATCACCTTCGACCAACATTTTCCGACCATTATTGCAATCTCTTGCTGTCATCCTCGGCTAGCTAACACATTCAGCCACCACCTCCAACCACTTGTTCCAACTACCATATCCCATCATGCCCTTTGACGATCATATACAACCATCACCTCCAACCACCATCGCTATCTCTTACTATCATCACCGGCTAACATCTCCGATTACCACCTCCGACCACAACTCTTGTCACCATTTTCGATCATTATATTCATTCGCAGCCTCCAACTACTACTTTTCAAACATTTATGTGTCAAATATATTTTTATTTTTATTTCTTATAAAAAAAATAAATAAAAATATATTTTTTATTTATTACAAACAAAAAATAAAAAATTATAAATGTTACCAATTGAGCCTAAGTATTTGCCTTTCAAATAAAATAAAAGAAGCCAAAATGCCATCTCTCATGGACATGCCCAATAAGGATCTGTATGGGACGTTGTAAATGCAGGAGGAGTATGCCCAATCTCAGAAGTACATTTTAGTGCTCATTTGCATGCAATTCTGATTTAAGTTAAGTTTTTAATTTTTTTGGACTTTAAGTTAAATAAGTTAGAAAATAATTAATTAAAATAATTCTAAAATATTAATAAATAAATAAATAAAATAGTTTAAAATTATTGATTTTAAAAAAAATAAATCATAAATCAAACGAGATGAATTAGCATAGTAGTAGTTCGATGGAGCAAGCTAAGTCTGCTGAGAGCCTAAAACCCGACCCATGTTTGATTAGTCAAAACCCGACCCAAAGGATGATTTTTTTGCCTTTTTGGTAATTTTAATAAGTTTCTCTCTGATAAACTTAAAAAATGAAATTCTTGGATAAAAGTTACAGTAATTCATCCTTTGGGTTTTCCTTTTTGGTGTTATGTTTTGAAAAAAAAGGGTTCTCTTTTAAAAAATTTCAATCCCAAATATTTGTTTTAATAACAATAAATCACTCAACAAAAAAATCTATCACATTTTAAAAGCGTTCAGCTTGTCTTCCGTCTGATAATGGATTAAACTAATCCAATTAGTCAACTTTGGAATGAGTCTATTTTGATGATTCGAATCGTTTATTTTATTGTCTCAATATGTAAATTATTTATAAAAAAAATCAAATTGATTAGATATCTTTAAATATATCAATAAATTCTATTTGTATTAAAAATAAATAAATAGCACCAACTCAAATCAGTAAATTAATATCATTTAACCATAAAATTAGTCCAACTGAATAGGTACAATTCATGAAGAATGAGAGAAAAGCCTCTCTCTCCATTTAAAAATACAAAATGCCATTGACATTCCAAAGAGGCTTTAAGAAAATGAGGGCAAATTAAGCCCTTTTTGGGATTCCAAAAACTCAAGTTTTTTTTAAAAAAAAATCATTTTTAATGTTTTTTCTAAATATGAACTTTTTTAATTTTAGAATTCCTCTTAACTAGAAAGATTAGAAAAGAAAAACACTTTATTATAATATGAAAAAATTTTAAATGGTAAAAACCAAGTTTTTTTAGAAAAAATGTTAGGTCCCGTTTGGTTTGCTTTTTCGGAAATAGTTTTCAGAGAATTATGAACACAAAATTCCGAACACTTCGTTTGGTAGCAATTTCGGAAAAAAATGTTCAAAAAATGAGAAAACATTGAGTTAAAAATTGAGTTTTTTTTGAAAACATGTTTTCACTTTTTTTGTCTCGGTGAATTTCTTACAAAATCAATGCAGAGAGCATAGATGTACTCCTTCTCATCGTCGTCATGAAGCAACGCAGTCGTTCATCATTGTCGGTGGGTCTTTCGGCGGCGGAGTCGATCTCTCAGCGTCGCTGTCGGTCTCTCGACGTCGTCAAGCTCGCATCGCCGTCGTCAAGCTCGCATCGCCGTCGTCGAAACCCTAGGGGGTATCGCAACCTCTCAATCGTCATCGTCGTTGTCGTCTGCATGTCTCAGTCGTCATCGGGGTACGTTACAGCACATCGCAACCTCTCAATCGTCGTTGTCGTCGTCTGCACGTCTCAGTCGTCGTTGAGCATCGCGACCTCTCAGTCGCCGTTCCTAAAACCCTAGAGAGCACCTGCGTGTGAAACGAGTTGCCATCGTCCTCTGTTTTTCAAAACACAATGGCCGGCGGCGTGCCTTCTTCTTCCGGTTTCTAAATTTGGGCAAGTTAGAGTTTGGGATAAGTTTTTTAAAAATAATGTATCAAATGTAATTTTTCTTTTCAAAAATTTATAAAATTGTTTTTAAAATTTATTTTTACAAAACAGTTTTCAAATAACAATTTTAAAAAACGCAACCAAACTAACCTACTTCTTTGAATAATTTTTTTTTTCAACTCTGGTCATAAATTTCTTAGTTTTTCAATTCCACTAATTAATAAGAGTAATAAGAAAAGTAAAAAATGGTCAAATATGAAAAAAAAAATCAAAGGATAAAAAGGTAATAAAGGCCTAGGGCCTGTTTGGTTAATTGTTTTCGAATTAATTTTCACTTCTCATTTTTTGAAAAAGTGAGAAAATATATTTGGCTGAGTTTTTCTGGCATTTTTTTCCTTCAAAAAAATAAGTACAAAATCAAAGAAAAACAGAAAAAAAATTAGAACCATAAAAAGATGTTTTGAGAATTTTTCAACTCATCGTCGCCTCACATCGTCGTCGTCAAGTCTCACCACCGTTGTTGTCGTCGTCGTCCTCTCGTCGTCATCGACCTAGGAATTCAAGACCCAAGCCGTCATTGACCCGTGAGATTCGAAACCCTTGTCGCCGTCTCTTAGTCGTCGTCTCTCAAAATTCCAATTGTTGTCACCATCCCTCAAAACACAAATCCCAATCGTCATCTCTTAGTCGTCATCTCTCAGTCCCAATCGTCGTCACCGTCCCTCAAAACATAGATCCCAATCACCGTCTCTCAATCGTCATCTTTCAGAACACAGATCCTAGTTACCGTGTCACTCGTCATTGGCATCTCACTCATCGTCAGCGTCTCAGCAAGGGTTAGAGTTAGGATTAGGGTTAACGTTCTTGATTTAGGCCAACGGGTTAAGATTAGGATTATAATTTTTAAAAACTAGTACACCCAAGGCAATTTTACTTTCAAAATATTATGAATTTGCTTCTCAAATTCATTTTAAAAAAATAATTTTCAAATTATAATTTTAAAAAACGCAATCAAACAGCCCCCTATCTTTTCAAAAAAGCCAAATAGGAATTTTAACATATTGTAACAAAGAAAAATATTAAGTGCACAAATTCAGATACAAAATCGGATAAACTTTTTTTCACGTAGAATGGATCATACAATTGTGTAGAATTCTCTCACATTGTATGGGACCCTTCTCATTTAAAAATAATATATTCAGATTTGTATTAAGTGATAATGCATATAGCAAAACTCTATAACAAAAGGAGAGAGAATTTAATAAGGTACCACTACCAAATAATCTTATAAGCTGAAAAATGCATCATTCCAACTGAAATAGTTTCTTTAAGGCTCGGTTTTATTTCATTTAAAAACATGATTTTTTAAAAACAAAGATTTGTCTTATTTGAACTTTTTAAATAATTTTTTGTTTTTCAATCCATTATGAAGAAAGGGGTTTAAAAGGTAAATAAAGTTCTTATCAAAATTTTAAAATGTTTCACTATAGACAAAAATAAATAAATCTTGGCTGAAAAATAACTTTTTGTTTTTTAAAACTTTTTTTAAAAAATAATTTATTTTTTTGATTTATCATAAATGAAAGTAATATAAAAAGTTTAAAAAAAAACTTTTGATTAAAGTTAAAAAAAACATTAATTTTTTTTAAGAAAAAAAAACTATCTAAGTTGGAGCCTACGTTTTATCCTTTTTATTAAAAACCACAAAAGCAAAAAAGTTGGCTTGTTTAATTAAACCTCCCAAACTGGGCCTAAATGGGCTGATTTCTATTTGGACGTGTGCTGAGCACAAACTTGTCCATGGAAGTGAATAATGTGTCCAAATGGCCAATACATTTACCCAAATTATTTTAAAATTACTTAGGTTTGTTCCCTAAATTTTTATTTTTATTTTTATTTTTATTTTTATTTTCTGAAACTTAATAATCACCCCTAAAAAATTACAAAAATCAATCGCCTCCTAAATTAAAATCTTGCATCTTTTTCTACAAATAATTTTACAGTCTTAAAATTTAAATACAATATTAATATCTACTTAGCATGAATCCCAAGCTCATCTCACATGTAACCTTGCTACTAAGCCTTTAAAGGCAAGTTTGATTGACTGGAATGGAACTCGTGAACCCACTTAATCCTCTCTCTTTTTCCCACTTTTTTCTCCTACAAATTTATTGGTAATGTCAAAATTCAAACACAACTTAAGCTTAAATTTGCACTGCATTGGCATTTTCATGGCCACTCGCGCTCACCACTTGAAGAAGACAAACATCTTTGGAACTAGCATGGCAGTGTTTTTAGATCGTAGGAAGATCCTTATTTGCTGTTTATGTGGCGAAAAACAAACTTATTTTCTTCGAAAAATAATATTTTAGGCATTTGGTTGATATTTTGAAAATAAGCAATGCTATTTTGTACCAAAGAAATAGCCGAGACTAAAGTAATTGTCTATCATTCATTAGTTATTGAGTGGGTGATTGATATAATTGGCCAATAACTATCCACGTATAGATCGATATCGGCTCATTTACTCGACACATACATTATTGTTCTTTAAAAATAATTGTGCAAATGATTGTAATAGTATTAGTGGCAGTTATAGTATAGTGGTGATGGGTGGCGCCAATGGTGGTGGTTGGTGGTAGTGACACTGGGCAGAAATGGGGTGACAATAGTGATGGGAGAATGGTGGTGGTGGTGGCAGGTGGTATGGTGTTGGTGATGGTGATTGTGTTGGTGAGGTGAGGTGATAGTGGGCTACTGTTAGTGGTGACAGATACTGTAGTGGTGGGGTTGTGGAGGCTATGACAATTGTGAAAGTCGTGGAGTGGTGCCGTGATGGTGTCTGTGGCAACTAGATGGTAGCAATAGTCGTAGCAACGGTAGTGATGACGATGATGGTGATGGAATGGTAAATGGTAGTGGCATGACAGTGTTGGAATGGTAAAAATAAAAAATATTTTCTATCATCAAAAAGTTAAAAACGTGTCTACCAAAATTGATTTATTTTCATTTGATTTGAAAAATATTTTTTATTAATTTTTAAGTTTTGTCTTTCTAAGCCCCAAAAAAATATTTTAAAAAATATTCTATTAAAACAAATGAAGCCTGAGGCATGGGCAAATGTGGTGCCTCCACTTACCTAATAAAAATGGACTGTTCCCAAGTCAAATCTCAGCGTGGCTTCAACTATGGATGGCCAAAGTAAGGACCCATTTTAAGTGGTTGGAAAGAACTTGCATTTTGAGAATGCACCCACCCTTGAAAATAAGCAACCATTTCCCCCCCTATATTCATTTAATTATAAATGTTATTTTTAAGTTCTGATTGGTAATTATGGTTTTTTAATTTTTGTCTAAAAATATAAAAAAATCATTATAATTTGTTTGACAAAAATTTAATAAAATGTCAAATTAAAACTCTTAAACTTCCATTTTATTATAAGAGAGAATAATAATCTTATTTGATAATGTATAATTAGTACCAATGTCAAAGTTATAAATGGCTTTGTTTGGCAATCGGTTTTAAATTGAACTTTTAGATTTTTTGCTTAAAACCCAAAAAGTTAAAAAGTTTTGTTTAGTAACCCAGACGTTTTTAGCCTTTTTGTTTTTTAACAAAAAATTTTTTATATACTTTTTAAAAATATCACAATTTTTATTGTACATATTCATTTTTTATAAAAGTTGTACTTTTAATCAAAATTTATCAAACATGATCTATATTGAATATTAAATTATCTAAAAATAAATTTAAAAAATTATAACAACTTTGAACCAATCTTTATATCTTTTGGCTAAAAGTCACTTTAACCCAAACTTTTTAACTTATTGCATTTTGGTTTAAAGTTATTCTTACGATTCACCAAACGAAATTTTTACTTATTTAGTTTTAAAGTGACTTTAAGTAAAAAAATCTGACTTAAAATTAGATTGCCAAACAAGACGATAATTATTATTATCAACTATATAAAATGATTATGGACGGATGTAGGATTTTAATTTAGGAGAGACGAATTCTTCTTATAAGTTTTGAAAAAAAAAATTAGAGGGTCGAACTTATATAATTTTGAAATATTCTAAATTATTTAATACTACTATAATAGTGAACTTTTTCAAAATTTGAAAAAAACGGCCTTCCCATCCGCCCTCCCTTAGTCCGTCTATGAGAAAGACAATACTCTCTATAATTTGAGCAAGAAATAAAAGGTAATTTTTTTATCAAATTTATTAAATTTTAAAAAATTAGGTTAAAAGCTAATTTATTAGACAATTTAATTTGAACTTAATTTAATTTATTAGATAAACGTAAAAAATAAAAAAAATGAACTTTTAAGTTAGTTGGTACTATTTATTTCGCCATTAATTAGACAATTAACTGCATGAATATTTCTATTTTCCATTAAATTTTTGGACGTTGGCATTCTTTTATCCTTTTAAAACTTTTTGAACATTGCTTTTGAACATTTTTTTTTTTTGAGCGTTGGCTCATAATATCTAGCTCATATATAAAACCTATTGATTGCTATCATTATAAAACCTTTTAGATGGTTTTATAGCTTTTAGAGGCGTATATTTTTATTTAAAAAAAGAATATATAATCGAGGTTTATCAAAATACAAGATCTATAATGATTATAAAATTATGTAAAAATAAAAAATCTTATAACAACTTCTTTTTGACTTCAAATCAATTAAAATTTTGTTAAACCAACTTTTTATTTTTTAGCTTAACTTTAAACCGAGTTACCAAAAGAGCACATTGTCCAATTTAAATAAAAACAAAAGGGTTAATTGCTTATGCAATCCATTAATTCTAAAAAGACTAGATTAAACGTTAATTTACTAAAAGACCTACTTTTAATTTAAATATGTTTTTTAGTTAAAAAAGAAAAAGTAACAAGAAGATAGAAAAACAAAATGCTGAGAGTAAGAAGCGGCAACATCGGAAGCGTTGGGAGAAAGCAGCGTTGACGGCGACGACATTGGGGAGAAAAAGCAATGGCGTTGGGAGGAAGCAACGGCAATGGCGTTGGGAGCAAGCGGCGCGTGGCACTAGGTAGATGGTTAGATGCCGCACTGGGAGAAAGGAGAAACAAATTAAAAAAGAAAGAAGCACAGGAGAGCTAAATAGATGTCCTTGAAAATCTTAATATAACTATAAATTGTAGGCAATGAATAATAAAGCCAAAACGATGTCGTTTCATTAAATTTTACTATTCGTGACAAATTGAGTTTGTTGGTCAAAACCTAATTTCTTTTTGCGTGCAAAAAAAGATTCGCGCCAAGTTTTACAAGCTATTCACAACTATATAAAAAGTCATCATGAAAAATTAGATTCATTCCCTACGATTTAACCTGTCGCGTGAAAAGGCTAGTATTTCTCAACGAATTTACAATAGTTGTCAAGATCGGTGTATGTTTAGCGACAAAATACGTTATTCATCGCGATTAATTATAGCCAATTCTGCTATTTCTTGTAGTGCAAGCCTAAAAGCTTTTCCCCCACTTCTAATCAATTGCATTATTACTTAAAGAAAGTGCCAACTTGACTTAAAACCCCATGGCAAAGTCATAACAAATAAAAAATAGTTTATATATATATATATATATATATATATATATATATAAAAAAAAATAAAAATTGAAAGGATAAACTACAAAAAAAAACAAAC
>JAULJZ010119989.1:0-32428 GCA_032270985.1 Heliamphora pulchella
TGAAGCCTCGTTTGGATCACCGCCCGAGGATTAGACCACTGAGACACATTCCCTGACTTGAGGATTTTCCGGCAATCTAGGTACCTCGTTTGGATCCCCGATCCTTCTAACTCCATTTTCTCTCTTTTGGAGCGATCGGATTAAATTCAATTTCAATTCACGCATTTCCTCCATTTATGTAGTTAAACTTGTTTATTGGTCACATTGTCTCATTTAACTTGGTCGCTTTAATTAATTTCTTAGGTTACAAATTCACACTAATCACATTATTTTTTTCTATAATTTACTTATCAAATTAGTGTTAACATAACGTGACGATATGACTAAATAATGTCGATAACGTTGTAATACAAGTACTTACATGAAAATAGTTGCAATTGTTAATATTGTACCAATTTAATGTTAATCCTCCATTTAATGTTAATTTAATATTTTTTTTGCTAATGTCTTATTTCTTTTTTTTCTTTTAATATTAGTTAACATTTAATCTAATGCTAATATTCCTTTTCTTTTCTATTTTCTTGTAATATAGCTTCATTTCTCTTTTAATATCTCATTTCTTTTTTTCTTTAATACCAATATCCCATTTTACTTTCTTTTCTTTTCTTCTAATATTAGTTTAAGATTCCTTCAATATCATTATTATAATTCTCTCCTAGTATTCATTTTCTTTTCTTTTAGTTAGTCTAACTTTCTTTTAATAACATTTTATTTTTTTTCTTGTAATTTTGATTTAATGCTCTTTTTCTTTTACTAGCATTAATTTAATATTTTTTTTCTAGCTTTCATCTTCAAATATCATTTTCTTTTCTTTTAACATTAGTGTAATTGACTTTCCTAGCATTTTATTCTCTTTTCTTTTTTTTTTATTATTAGCTTTATCTTTCCTTTCTTCTGTTTTTTTTAATATTGGTATTACTTTTCTTTATTTTGTTAAACTCAAAAATCATAAAAAAAATCTTTTAAACTAGTTTTTCACCTTTTAGTATAAAGTTTTTCTCTTTTGTTTTTGTTTTCTTTTAAAAATGTAAATAGTTAGAATCTCTTTTCTTAGTATAACGTTTTCTAAAACTCTTTTCATAAATTTCTTTTATAAACCTTATTTTAGGATTTTTTTATGCATATTTTATTTTGTATTTCTCATTTCTCATTTCTCTCATTTCCTTATTTGAAAGCATGTTTAGGATAATTTAATTTATCTTTTGTGGCAAATTCATGTTTAGGTAATTTTAACAGCTTCCATCATGTTTTACTCTTTTATTCAAGTTTTGATAGTTTAGTTCATTTAGAAATTAAGAATCATGTAATCTTTGATATTGCGCGTGATAAGTAAGAATATGTTAATTATAGTGTAATTGAAACTTTAATGGACAGGATAATCGTAAACACGAAATACGAGCCCATGTATGTCGTTGATACTTGTACGAAAGTCTATGTAGTTGTATTTGCTAATTTTCTTCCTGATTATTTAAAAAGCAGTGAAGACAGGATAAAATGAATTAATTGCTGATAGAAGAGTGTTTAACAGGGTTGAAATACCGTACATTTTACTATTTGCTTTTCAATTTGTCGGTGACAGCTGTTCTCTACTACATACAAGTGATATATAATATTCTACGGAATAATCATTACACTGTGGGTCCCACTTACTTTATGACGTCACCCACGTGGTGGTGGGACCAAACGCGCGCCTAACGGCGCGCAGAGGCAAAACAAGTAATATTATGTTGTTTTACCCCTAAGAAAACCTATATCCTTTCATGGTTCTTTATAAGCATCTCTTCTCTCTTCTCATTCTTCTCACCTAAGTCTTACCAGTAAAACCCTGACCCTATGTGAGAACTATCATAAATATGGCCGGAAACTCCACATAAATAAATATTTAATAATAAATTAAATAATAAAAAATAAATTTAATAATTAGCATCATTACATATTTATTAATGTTTCGCAGAGTTTCATCCCCCAGAAGATTTAACAGGGTTGATTCCCTCCCTGTGCAGATATTTAATAATAAATTAAATAATTTTAAAATAAAATAAAAAATAATTTACATCTTTATTTATACCTCGCAGAGTTTTATCTCCCGGAGGGTTTAACATGATTGATTCCCTCCATGAATAGATATTTAATAATAAATTAAATAATTAAAAAATAAAATAAAAAATAACAGTTATCTGTCTATTTACCAAAATACCATTAATGAAACGTAGTCGTTTGGATCCCTGTAGCTCCTTTGGTGGGTTGTACGGAGTGAACTGTTATCCTTTGGTGGGTTCTGATCTCACCGTTAAAAACCTTTGGTGGGTTGTGATCTAACGGTGTCTTAGAATACCATGTGTTGCTGTACCTGTAGCTCCTTTGGTGGGTATATAAGGATTTAGCCTGAGGCGGTCCTAGTATTACCCGCCTTTGGCTTGTGGTAGGAAAACAGTGAGGAGAGAGAGAATGGCAGGAGTGAGGTCTACGTGGTGGGTCTTCACCCTAAACTTCACCGGAGATTTTTCAAAAATCAATTGGTCGTCGTCTACGCAGTACACTTCCTGGCAACATGAGAGGGTTGGGCAGGACCACCTCCAAGGGGTTGTGCAAATGAAGACGAGGTGCGCCCATCTCTCTGTGAAGACGATGATTGGCAGTAATCCACATTTGCAGCCCATGAAGGCGAAGAACCCAGAGACTGCAATTGCCTATACTACGAAGGAGGAGAGTAGGGTTGCAGGTCCGTGGGAGTTTGGGGAGTTAGTCTTAGCTGGTAGTAACAAGAGGAGGTGTTTCAGAGGTTTGAGAAAGATCCAGAAACCCTAGCCCTTGAAGATCCTAATCTGTACAGGAGATGTTTGGCACGTGACTTGAATAAAAAATTACGTGAGCATACTGGCAGGGGATTTTAATTTGAATTAAACCCCTGGCAACTAGAATTGGTAAAGTGTCTTGATGTGATCCCAGACGACTTGTCAATTATGTGGGTCTATGGTCCACGTGGAGGAGAGGGGAAGAGTACGTTTGCTAAGCACTTGTGAACCATGGGAGTTGGTTTTATAGTAGGAGAGGCAATGAGAAAAATATATTTTATTTGTATAGTTTAGAAATTAAGAATCATGTAATCTTTGATATTTCGCGTGATAAGCAAGAATATGTTAATTATAGTATAAATGAGTCTTTAAAGGACAGGATAATCGTAAACATGAAATACGAGCCCATGTATCTCGTTGATACTTGTACGAAAGTCCATGTAGTTGTATTTGCTAATTTTCTTCCTGATTATTTAAAAATCAATGAATACGGGATAACATTAATTAATTGCTGATAAAAGAGTATTTAACAGGGTTGAAATGTCGTACCTTTTACTATTTGCTTTTCAATTTGTCAGTGACAGTTGTCCTCCACTACATACAAGTGTGATATAATATTTCACGGAATAATCATTACACTGTGAGTCCCACTTACTTTATGACGTCACCCATGTAGTGGTGGGACCAAACGCGTGCCTAACGGCGCGCGGGTGCAAAACAAGTAATATTATATTGTTTTGCCCTTAAAGAAACCCATACCCTTCCAGGGTTCTTTATAAGCATCTCTTCTCTTTTCTCATTCTTCTCACCTAAGTCTTACCAGTAAAGCCTTGACTCTAGGTGAGAACTACCATAAATATGGCAAGAAACTCCACATGAATAGATATTTAATAATAAATTAAATAATTAAAAAAATAAAATTAATAATTAACATCATTACATATTTATTTATGCTTCGTAGAGTTTCATCTCCCGGAGAGTTTAACAAGGTTAATTTTCTCCCTGTATAGATATTTAATAATAAATTAAATAATTACAAAATAAAATAAAAAATAATTTACATTGTGATATAACATTGGAAGAGGGACCAGACTAATAGTGAGGAATATACAACATTGGATACCATCTATTTCAGAAATACCACTTGGAAAAAGCCGAGGGAATAATATAGGACGTTTGGCAATATATATAGAATATAGGAAATATTCCTCTTCGAGGATAATAGTGGTTGAAATAATATATTTTTATATAAATAGTATCATGCGTAAGAGAAAAGCTTCCCTTTTTTATAATTCAAAATGTTAAGTGAATCCCATATTTCCCACTTTATACTGTACACTTTTACTTTCACTATTTACTTTTTACTTTGTTAGTTACAGCTGTCTTCCACTACATAAATCTGAATATATAACATTTAGAGATCTCAGACCATTTACTATATGGACCAACCCTGTGGACCGTTCACTTGGACCATATAGTGATATAATAAAATTGTGATATAACATTCTGAGGTCTCTGAATGTTATATATTCAGATTTATGTAGTGAAAGACTGCTGTAACCAACCAAGTGAAAAGTAAATAGTGAAAGTAAAAGTGTACAGTGTAAACTAGGAAATATGAGACCCACTTAACATTTTGAATTGTAAAACATATTTCACATTTTAAATTGTAGTAAAAGGTACACTACAGTTTTAAGCAGGAAATCTAGTGCCCATTTTAAAATTTGAATTTCAAATTGGAAGCTTGATGAGTACGCTATCTCTGTTGTTATAAAACGTTGTTTTGCCATTTTTACTTTCAAGAGGAGAATATGCTCGTGAAGAGGGACAGTTATCTTGGTGATTTTCTTTTGTAGTATATTGCCTTTGCCTTTCTCTTTTCTCTGTTATTGCTGTTGATTACATTGGTATATAATGTTATACTGCTTAGAAGATTATCTCGTGAATTACAGTTAGTTCATTTAAATGTGTGTAGATCGTTACTTGACGTGGCAAGTAGGACTGTGGGAAGAGAGCCGACGGTTAGTTCCGACGAAGTTTGTTCCAGCGTGCGAGGAAGAGAGGGAGTTAATATCAAAGCTAAGGCCTCTCAACAGAAGGATTAGTAGAGATAATAGGAATTCCAGACCTGTTAGAATATCTTCTTTGGAGTATTTCATAAAAAATGGACGGAGCAGCAAGCTGTCAGTATCGTACCCCCTTTGCTAATCAGAGAACGAGGAATCTGGGAGGCAGTGGATTTAAGCGTAATTACCATGGACGTGCTCCCTATCGTCCTTATCTTGGCCGCAGATGTTATGTGTAGAATATTCTCAGGTATATTAAAAGGACTAAGAGGAGTGCCAAGAAACTGCAAGTATATGATGAATAGATGAAGGAGATATTTTTTTAATAATAAAGGTGTGTCGAGGTTGCTTAATGGAATTGATTTGAAAAATAAGAGGTCTGATCATCAATCAAATAAAATTATTGTGAAGGGGATAAAATTAATTGGGAATATATCTCTGGGGTCTGAGGCAAATAAGCTTGATGCTGTACAACATGTCCTATTGTTCATTGTAAGTGACAACGCCCCATCAGATGCTGTTCCGACACTGGACAAGATGTTTATTGGTGTTGGTGAAGGTAATTCAGAGACCTGGATAGTGGACCCAGATCAGTCCGATAGATTTCGAACGCTGAAGAAACTAAGGTATAAGCTTATTGGTGGAAATGACGGTGAATATGTTCGGCATGGACTAGAAGTTGTGGATCGTTTCTGTCCTATTGATGTGTGGATAGATTACAAAGACGCGTTGTTAGAAAACATGGAAAGTATTCAGAAGGGGGCTCTGTACCTGGTGGTTGCTACTGTTCGTTCCAAAGAGTGTAAATACACCTTAAGATGTCATGTGTATTTTGAAACTGTTTAGTTTATTTATGTCTGGGGGTAAATTAATGCCTCTTTTGTTGTATGTAATGTTCAGGTATATGGAGGTGAACGATATAAAAATCAGTGTTGTGGAAGATGTATCAACCAGTGATTTCACTTCAATTGAACTTGCATTGCCTAATTTGTTTTATCAATTAAGATTGAGATACGGTCACAAAACTATTAAGGTGGATAAAATATTAATAAAATATTCTCCTTTATGTGCTCCCAATGCCAGTGGGTTGAACATAGTAAATGTGTATGACCGGAGGTTAGATGACAATGATAGTCTGCAGGCATATTTTGTATTCCCCGTAGATTGTCAGCGTGAGTTAATTTATTATGAGAATGGCTATTGTTCTATTAATGATAAACAGGTCCCATGGGTGGTCAAGTATCGCCTGGAAGAATCTAATATCAAAAGGGGTGTTACATATTGTAAAATGAAGGGTTATCTAAAATATTCTACTAGTGAGATGCCGGAAGATTCTGTAATGAGACCGTCGTCTATCAATGTGATGTCAAAAAAATACAATAGAGAACATGTTGATGTTTGGCACTGTGCCCCTAGCAGTGCTGTTCCAATTCTCTCCCGGTCCATGTCTCTGTGTTTATCAGAAAGGAGGTCCAATCTGTTGATTCGAGGTTTTGGAGAATGTGGATCAGTCATTGATGAACGGAGAGCTCGTCCAAGCATGTCCGAGATTGATATACGCAGAGTAGGAGTTGGTATTACAGAGTTAGATCCTGGACCGTCTGTTTCTGAGGTTACAGTTAGGAAAGATGAAGTGGAGAGAAGGGTTCTATTATCATGGATTCTCAAGAACTTTCTAATATATTAAGAAATATAATAATGAGTGTTAAAAATAGTGATGAGAGTAATGAGGTAGTTACAGATGAGAAGAGTAATGTTGTAAGCAAATGAGATGCTCAGAAATTTCATTTGAAAATATTTAAAATGTTTAACAGAAAGGATTCCCTCCATGTATAGATATTTAAAAATTAAATAATAAAATATAAAATATAAAATATAACATATTATTGCACTAGATTATGTCTCACTTGTGCTATGAATGCGCACTAGATTATGTCTCACTTGCACTAGATTATATATCACTTGTGTTATGAATGTGCACTTTTACTTTCACTATTTACTTTTCACTTTGTTGGTTACAGCTGTCTTCTACTACATAAATCTGAATATATAACATCTAGAGACCTCAGATTCCTCTTTTGAAATTCAAAATAAAGGTGAGATATTTTTTTATTTTGTCGGAACGTATTCCTCTTCTATGTGCCTACCGTATTCCTTAGATTCCCATTTGAAATTTAAAATAAAGGTGGCAAACATATTCCACATTTTAAATTGTAGTGTACCTTTTATTATTTACTTTTAAATTTATCGGTGACAGCTGTCCACCACTACATAAAATTGGTATATAATATTCCACGGAATAATCTTTACACTGTGGGTTCACCTACTTTATGACGTCACCCACGTGGTGGTGGGACCAAACGGGCGCCTAACAGCGCGCGGGGGCAAAACAAATAATATTATATTGTTTTGCCCCTAAAGACACCCATACCCTTCCAGGGTTCTTTATAACCATGTGTTCTCTTTTCTCATTTTTCTCACTTAAGTCTTACCAATAAAGCCCAGACCTTAGGTGAGAAACTACCATAAATATGGCCAGACCTCCCCATTCTTTTCGAGTTTAAGGAAAATCACTCTCCTAACCTATTCTCAGTGCAATTTAATTGCACAATTTGTACTAGACCGCTTTTGCTCCCTCTTCCAACCATACAATCCTACCTACATATGAGTTGCTACAGAACACCACTAAGACGGTGAGCCTCACCTCTACATACTTCTGCAAATAGAGAAGAGGTTCAACATCACAACTCCTATACACTGCGATATTCAAGACCCACGTGTGGTGGATCTCACCTTCAATCCAAACATTCAAGTACTATGTTCAGACGCCCACGTAGCCGAATACATCGCAAAAGAAGAAAATTTCATTGACAAGGGGGTACTCAAGGCAACCAGACGCAGTCCAAAAAAGAATAGGGACATCATCTGGACAACTATCTTGGCTGAATCTACTTCAAAATCTGACTTCTTATTTAGAGTAAAATCTCAACAGCCATTTATATAGGCCACATAACTACGAAACTTGGAATACGTAGCCAACCAAGAATGGCAAGAGCCACTGGAGGTCTACACACCAAAGTGAACATCTTTCCTTAATGTCCCACAGATAATAAGGGACTGGGCTGACAATAATGTTCTTTGCGTAAGTAGAAATTTACTCCATTTATTTTTCAACGACCCACAAGTCATACATGGCGTTCACTATATGCACTAAAAAACTATAGAGTATATTGAAAATAGAATAATTCTAGAAACTGCAAATCCTGACGTGTTAATAATTTCAGGAACCTGAGATGAAGCCGGACTGCCCCCTAAACATAATCCTTGAAGGACCGTCCAAATCCGGGAAGACTTCATGGGCAAGGAATTTAGGACTACATAATTACTTCTGTAGTGCAGTGAATTTTTCTACATATAATCTACATGCATTATATAATGTTGTAGATGATTTACCCTTTAAATATTTACCATGTAAAAAGAAACTCTTAGTGGCACAAAAAGACTATATTGTTAATGAAAAAAATCGTAAAAAAACACGGTGTAGATTATATTAAAAACACTGGATATTTTTTATATTATTTTATGTAATGATGATATGTCATATTACAAGGATATTAGTCTTGAACCACTATTCAAAAAGTGGGCAGATCACAATGTAATCTTTAAATTTATTAATGAAAAATCTATTAAATTTTATTAACTGTAAATTGTTAAATATGCTGATTAAATTTATGAACATCTCATTTGGTTTTTAATTTATCCGTGGCAATTATATTCCACTGCATAAAATTGTGATATAATATTGACAGGCGGTATAATAACAATTCACATGGACTAAGGATTTGAATTTCAAATTAAACAATTGGAGTATACTATTCACCTGGGATTCTCACGTATAATATAATTTTTGTATATGATTTCCACTCTTCCTAACCTATTCATCCACGTGAAATGAAAAATATGATGTAGTGGGTTA
Organism: Heliamphora pulchella; assembly: GCA_032270985.1. Classification (NCBI taxonomy): domain Eukaryota; kingdom Viridiplantae; phylum Streptophyta; class Magnoliopsida; order Ericales; family Sarraceniaceae; genus Heliamphora; species Heliamphora pulchella. The sequence continues at coordinate 8,838 of JAULJZ010119989.1, forward strand.
GACTATTTACCTCAGATTCCCATTCAATTGTTTTTATATTTATTTTTTTATTATTTAATTTATTATTAAATATCTATTCAGGGAGAGAATGAACCATGTTAAACTCTCCGGTGGATAAAACTTTGCGGGCCATTAATAAATATGCTAAATATTTTTCTTTTATTTTATTTTTTAATTATTTAATTTATTATTAAATATCAATTGGGGGTGTCTTCCATATATCCTTTAGTTAGAAATTGCATGCCGTAGGATTTAGAATTTTTCCTTCAACACTTGTTTTATTTGGCATTCTATATACGTATGTTATGTATTTTTCATATTTATTTTTGGATATTCTCTCTTTACCTCTATTTTCTTTATTTGCATGCATTTGAGAAATCATATTAAAGAACCAATGCTGATTAGTAGAGCCCAACCTTATTGTTGGGTGAACAGGGTGTCTAACACCTTACCCGATTCGTATCTTGGCCCCCGAACCCTTTTTCTTTGATTAAACGTTTTTAAGATCAGTATCCATTTTTGTTTTTCTTAGTTTTTCTCAAAAACTAAGTGGAGACTCTATTTTCAATAAAAAGGAATTTTTAAAATTTGATTTTTAAGATGTTAAAAATATTTTTCAAATATATTTGAATTTTCTTATTTTTGAAATATTTTCCAAAATAACCACAAAAATCCCGGCGCCACAGTACCCCTCTCTTAAAATCTTATTTTGAAAAACGTACTATGGGTACGGTATTTATAGAATTCATCAACCAATGAGATGCTGACATGTTTTAGGACACTTCAGGATTTTTAGAGTTGGCGATCGCCAGGTATGGAGTTGGCGGTCGGCACAAAAATAAAGTTTTCAGGGATTTCTTATGGCGGTCGCCACAATGGAGTTGGCGACCCCATGGTTCAAATGTGGTGGTCACCACCTTGGCTAGAGTTTCCAAGAGTTTCTTGTTTCGGTCGCCACAATAAAGCTAGCGGTCCCATGGTTCAAAGTTAGAGATTCAAGATTTGGACACTATAGGTTCACTAGTTTGAAGATTTTGATCATTGGGTTCTATCACTGAGCTTGGATCACTTCCCGAGGAACGTTCAGAAGCACCATTCCACTTGTTTTCATAAGATTGGGCAGGGCCAAATTAGGGTGTCTACAGCGGCCGTCATGTTTTTATAACTATAGAATATACAGAAGAAAAGGTGTACAAAATAGAGACCACGACCCATTTGATTTAGGCCAGATCTATTATTCATTCCCCAATAAGACCATGGATTGAGGTACAGAAAAGAGCAAAGAAAAATAAAATAAGGAAAAAAGAGAGAAGCCTTGAAATAAACAAATAACACAGAGTTTCAAAGAGAGTTTTCCTATTTTTTAGCCTTTAAACAAATTTCACGGTCGAGACAGTAGGATGTTACGGCCGTGAAAAAGGTAGGTGAGAAAGTATTGACTAAGTTCATAAAAGTAACGGCTGTGACTGTAGGGTTAATAAAATATGCAGCTGTGACATTGAAAGGTCACGACCGTCATATTTCTAGAAACTCAGAAAAATGTTGATGTACTCAGTGTGCTTGTGAGTGTTAAAACAAAATAAAACGACTGTAATATATGAAATAGAAAGCTACTAATACACTATTTATAAGGAAAACTTGAATTAACGAAGCTTAGATTGAAATAAATGACAAACAAACAATGAAAACAAATGGAAACCTTATCCACGACACTCTCGGGGAAAAAGAATGAGGGTTTAGAAGAATATCGTGGGTTCTTATGATTATCTCGTGCGAATATCCACCCCGAATGACTTCTCGGGTGCGAGAATAGGTTACCTCCGAGCCAATACAAGCTCTAAGAACTCCTTTAATGCAAGTAACAACACGAACAAGGCCCATAAAGTATGAAATGGATAGGAGAATATCTAGTGGGGGTGTATTTGGGCAGAGTTTGGGTATCTAGAATGCTTCCTCATATCCAAAAAGGGGTAAAAGTGACGACCGCTACCTTTTTGCTTTTGTATAGTAACGGTCGCTACCTTTATGGCAATGAAAAGGACAACCGTGACTTTCAAAAGTCGCGTCTAGGCTTGGGGTTTCAAAAAAATTGGCAGCTGTGACAAACGAAGTCGCGGCTTGCTTTAGAATTTTCAAAAAGGTAGCGGCCGTGATAGCAAGATCATGGCCTATTCTAGGGTTTTCAAAAAGGTGGCGGTCGTGAGGACAGGAATGCCATGGCTTGAAGGTTTTTGGTGATTTTCTTGAGTTTTGAGCAGAATTTGTGATTTCGCTTGCTTAGGAGTAGCTTTGAGCATAGTTCTCATTTCTTTGTCCTTTGAGCACATTCAAGACGGGTGCCTAAGATTCGGCTTGGTCAAATTGGGGTGTCTACAGACGTGTCTAAGTTTCCAAATCCTATTAAGATGTGAGACGTTGTCTAAGTACTGGATATGTTTAGGTACCCGTGTTCAAACCTTAAGATATGTGAGACGTGTCTAGGTTCCAAACCATAGTAAGGCATAAGAAGTTGTCTAGGTACCCGTGTTCAAACCCTTAAAGATGTGAGAAGTGTCTCCAAGGTCCTGTGTAGGTTTTGTGTTCAAATTCTAGGTTATCTAAAACATGTGTTGGTTATGAAAGCAAAGTCCGAGTAATGCGCAAAATGTTCCCTAAAGTAAGTGCCTAAGTCTGAAATGTGAAAATACATAAACATCTTAGAATATGGAAAGTTTGAACCTTAAACTAAGGACAATATTCGATTTCAGTTTGTTTTAGAACATGCGTGCTTTCATAGTAAGTTTAGTTGAGTTTTTAAGTTTTTATACTCTGTCCAAGTTTTAAGCAAATCATGATAAATCTTACGAGCAATTAAACTGAAGATAGAAGGAGGACTAATCACGGGATTCCGAATGGAGAGATGGACATTGGGCTTTCGAAGGAGGATCTCAAAAGTTTCACCCTCATCCTTCAAAGTGTACCTCCGCATCTTGTGAACATCCGTGGAATGAGAAATTGGGGCATATGTATAGGGTCAAATGAGGCAAGAAGACCCTCCCCGACATGATGGTCTGGATATAGTTCCACCTTGGCCTCCACCGCCTACTGAGTCGCTCACTTTGCCTTCGCTGCTGGTGCCTCTATAACTTCTTGACTGCCTTAGGGTGGGTCAGAAAGTTGGGGGTCTAATACCCCACTTGCAAGAACACTCGGCCCTGAATTACCGATAGTGCCCATAGATGTACTCCCCATGGTAGCAGGGCTGGTTGTGCCCTTAGATGATCATCACCACGTTCGCAACCTATAATGAATTGAAATGGGAGGAATAGTAAGGTGAATATCCTCAAAGTACAGCAAAAACACAAAATCGTAGTGCTAAAACTGAAGGAGAGGAGGATCGAGAGAGAGAGAGAGAGAGAGAGAGTTTGAAAGTGGAGAGGGTGGAAGAGAAATTGGTTTCACGACCTAGGGCTTTATATATCTGAAGGTCTTTATGGCCACAAACTTTCTTAAACCTTGAAGCTCACGACCGCAAGGAATTTAAAATGACACATTGCGATTACAAACTTCAATCTAGAAGATTCCTTGCAACAGCAAACTACACCAAATGTCACATCATGCCCGTGAGGTTCGAACCTCACAAATGCAAACTTTATTTTCAAACAAAGTTTACGTGCAATATTGTTTTGCCCCCTAAGTTTTTGGCCTTAAAAATGAGTTTTTTAGGTCTAAATTTATATGTTTTCTTTTTAAAAAATGATTTCTTAGGGTCTTGACTTGACCTTTGAAATTTATTTTTATTTTGATTCTATCATTTAAATTTTTAGTTCTCGACTTAACCTTTAAATTTGTGTTCTTCATCCTTAAAAATGAAATTTTAAGGTCTTGACTCTATTGTTGAGATTCATTTTTGTTTTGTTCTTTAACCTAAAATTTTACGTTTTGACTCGACCTTTAAATTTATACTTTTCCCTTTAAAAGAACTTTTAGGGTCTTGACTTAACTTTTATCATCTTGAAAATGACTTTTTAGGGCCTTAACTCGACCTTTGTAATTCATTTTTATTTTTGTTCTATCATCTAAATTTTTAGATTTTGACTTGACCTTTAAATTTGTGTCCTTCATTCATAAAAATGAATTTTTAAGGTCATAACTCGAGCTTTGAGAATCATTTTTATTTTATTCTTTAATCTAATTTTTTAGGTTTTGATCCAACTTTTTAATTTTAGGTTCTCCCTTAAAAAATGACTTTTTATGTCTTGTCTCGACCTTTAAAATTTATTTTTATCTTGTTTCTTCTTGTGGCTTTTCATGTCTTATCTCATTATGACTCTTTTAGGTCTTAACTTGACCTTAAGGGTTTTTGTTTCTATTTTGATATGTTTGTGAGCATTCTTTGCTTGTTTGCATCATGCATCATGATCGTACTTGTTTACATCTGTTGCACTGCCCTGGGAACTACGTTTTGCTCTGATCCCTTATAAAGGGGTACGTAGATAGCTCGATGAAAATTCAAATTTGACCACTTTCATGCATGTGCTCGTGTTTGATAACCCGAAGATTAGTAGTTCGGTCAAATGGGACTATCTTTGGAGTTTTGACATTCACTCGCGTCACATATGGCTGTGCAAGCTATGTTAAAGAGGAACAACTTTAGACATCCTAATTTGTTAAAGTCGAATCTTAGGGCTACGAGGTGTATCCGATAATGAAAAGAGAAGAAAATGGTACTAGAAAGGCTTTTAATTGACCATTAAAGAAAGGTTTTTCCGTATACACTAGAAAACTACTACAAACCTTCAGGCCACACTTTTTTTTTTCACACAGTCACAATCGTTAAATCTTAAAATGGTCACGATCTCTTATTTATTCCTAGCGACCATAACATTCGTTGTAGCAACTGAAACAAACCATTCATCAAACCCTAAACTTTCTTATGATCGCAACCTTAGTTCTTAGCGATCGCGGACTTTGGCACCTGAAAGTGGAAACTTCTATTCCAGCTATTCACCAGCGTGGGCAATGAGAGAGCTTGAGAGATATCGGAACACTTCGAAATTGCTTACTTAATCCTATACACTTCGAAATTGCTTACTTAATCCTATACCCTTCATCTCTGATTTTTATATCATTCTTGGAGTACCGAGTCTTTACCGGTGATCAAAGGACTGACGAACGAGTACACCATTCCCACACTGAGGTCATATAGGGAACGCTCTTTTTACAAATATAATAGCAAAATTCTGGCAATTCTCTTCCCACAACTCCTATCTCCCATGGAAAGGCCAGGATTTGATTTAATTTGCTATCGTAACTCACTAATCGCATGCAAACGATTTTGAGTTATAACTCTTGTTATTCTTATTTTTGCTAAAAAATTAGTTTACTAAAATTTTAGAATATCTTCTCACACCTAGCATGCTTGCACCCAATTTACTGTAATTTAAAATTCAGTAAAAAAAGTGCTCTATGAAATTGCGGTTACAACCTTTAATGTAGCGACTGTAAGTTTAGTGCACTGATATGTTGGCGACTGTGACATTGCTACTCACGGTCGCAACCTTGAGCCCTATAATGTTTGCGACGTGACATTGTTGCTCATGGCCGCAAACATTGCTTAATTCGAGTAGCTTAGTTTCTATTTTAAGTATTCTGTTATTTCAAGTGTATTCTGTTTAGTATAATTCCAGCATGTTTAATGATTTCAGTGTCTTTAGTGTATTAATATTTACCTCTTTGACATGTTAATAAACGTACTTATATATTTTTATTATTTAATTTGGACTTCTCTTTATAACCTTAAATTCTACATTTGTATGCATTTGAAAAATTTATGAAAAAAAACCAATGATGGTTAGTAAAGGCTAACCTAACGGTTAGGTAAAATAGGTGCCTAACACATTCCTTGTTTCGTACCTTAGCACTCGAACCCATTTTCGGAGGTAACAAATGATCAGTGGCTTATTTTGTTTCTCTTGATTTTCTTAAAAATCAAGTGACGACTCTATTTTCAAATGCAAGGAGTTTTCGGATTTTCAATTTTAAGATTTTATTTTCTTTTATAAAATATTTAAAATAGAAAAAGACAAATTCCTCTTACCAACCCAATAAAAATGCCATAAACATTTGTGTGCTTGCATGTGCAATGGGCTGTGTGTCCAAGGAAATGAAATCAATAGGGGAATAATTTTGTGCACTTGAACCAACACATCCTCCGCTATTCTCCTAGGCGTTTTAACTGAGCGGTCAACTAAGTGAAGTGTAACTGAAGTTAGTTTAAGCTCACCTAATCCTAACTGCTCAAACAATTGAATAAGGTAATAGGCTAACACTAACCCCAAGGTTCAACAAAGCTCTCTCTATTCTAAAACTTTCAATAACACAAGAAATTGTTGGTTATCCTAGATCCTTATACTTGAGAGGAGAATTATGTTGAAAGATAGCACTTTCTTGTTCAATTAAAAATGTATTCTTTTGTGCATTAAGCTTTTGCTTAACCGTACACAATTCTTTCAAAAACTTGGCATAAGATGGTATTTGACTTATTGCATCCAAAAGAGAAATGTTGACTTTAACTTGCTTAAATTTTTTTAGAATTTTAGAACTGTGAATCAACTTTTGTGGAGGTTGCAATCGTTGAGGAGAAGGTGAAGGAAAAGGACATCTCACTTCCTCAGTCAGCTCGAACTTGCCAAGTTGTCACCACTCTTTGATTTTGAAACATTCTCAGATTTTAAGGCCTTTATTAGAATAGTTTTATCAATAATTTTATCATCAGAAGAGAAGTAATGGACTTAATATGTTCAAGTGGAGTGTTAGAGGTATTAAGATCATTCCCTCCATATTGACCTGTTGGGTTTTGTTGTGGTTGAGCAAGAAATCTACCTTTTTCTTGAAAACTCAATGCCGAGGTTAATTTGGTGGGAGTGCTCTTAATGTCATTGATGGCTTGAGAAGTTTGGACATTTATGGTTGTTTGACTTTGCATGAATTCTTCTAATGTATCCTTAAGGTTCTTCCATTGTGGGGGAATACAAGGAGCAAAATTAGAAGACCCTTGAGAATGTAAAAGTTGTGCACCATTATTATTTCTCTAACTAAAATTTGGGTGATTTTTTCATCATGAATTATAGGTCTCAGAATAAGGGGATGAATTAGGCTTCTTAAAAGTATTTGTTTGATCATGCAATACGTCTTTGAAAGCTTGAATAGTTGAACACTTATGTGTTGGGTGTCCTACAGTCTTAGAATTTCTACAAATATTTTTTTGTCACAGATGTGAATTAATTGACTTTCTTTAGTTCCATGGCCTTTAATTTCCTAGTCAAAATTGCTAACCCTAGACTCAAATCATCTTCTTTTTTAAGTTGGTACTTATTTCCATTATAAAAGTGAAAGATGACTTGATTTTATTTAAATTTTTAGAAGGGTATGAGATTTCCAAATATTGGGCATTCTCTGCTAATAAGGTCAAAATACTCAAAAGTCTTTTCGGGTTCCTGATTTAAAAACTCACCATTACACTTTATCTCTACAAATTGGCGCATTTAAGGAGTCGAACTTTAATAGAAAAAATAATAAAACGTCAAGATTCATATCCATGATGTGGATAAGAGTTTAGTAAATCTTTAAAACATTCCCAATACTGATAAAAAGTTTCATTTTTTTTGAGAAAAATTCATGATTTGCCTTTTCAAAAAGTTTATTTTATGAATTGGTAAAAACATTTTTAAAAATTCTATTTGCAACTCTTGCCATGTGGTTATTGATCTCGATTTCAAATAGTTCAACCATGTTTTTAGCTTCTATTTAAGAGAAAAGGAAATAATTTCAACCTAATGGTCTCCGCACTATAATTTTGGTCTAAAAATGTACCATAAACCTCCTCAAATTCTATGTTGTGCAAGTGATCGGTGCGTAAAAGTGCCGATCTAATTCCTTAAATATACTCCGCTAAGCCTCGAATTTGTGTTAAATAATTTATTTTGTGGTATTTTTATTAATAGCATCATAAGTGGTGAAGTGGAAGGAAAAATGATGTAAAAAGGAACAAAAAGGAGAAAATTGGACAAAATGAGAATTTCAAAGCAAAAATCATCCGAACGAACCCAGAAGCATCAGGACGGAAATTCAACAGAGACATTTGCGTTCGGACGGACATGAGTAGCGTTTGGACAGAATACTTACTGGACAAAAAGCATCCAGTCGAATTGTACTTGCGTGTGGACGGACGAGAGCTGTCACTGTTTGAATGAAACATTGCAACCAAAGACGTGAGGCACATCTATAAATAGATAGCTTGGGAAATCAAATGGATATATTTGAAATAAAAAAAGAGGATCGAAAGGATCAGCTGGAAGCTAATCTGTAGGCACGGGAAGTGCCAAAAAGCTAAAAACAGAGGCCCGAGAATCAATTTTCACCTATTTTGCATGGATTTGAGCCACGACATGAGCGACTAAACTCTTTCTTTCATAAGGGATGATGAATCCCTAGTTTTGTATTTTAAGAATAGTTTAAACTTCTTATTTCGTTTCTAATTTGAATTAAATTCGTTGTATGATTTTCGAGACATTGACTTTTGATCAACGAGCTTTTAATTTAATTATTTTGTTTCTATTTTTATTTTCTGTGATTATAAAAATGAGATCATGCAACTGTTATCTTTTCTTCTCGATATTCGGACGTGATATATTTTATGATTCGATAGGACGGGTCGTGCTTCGAACAATTCGTACCAAAATTTTAGATAAAATATGCTAGGTTTGGGTTCAGGTTTATCCTCTTGATAATCCATATAAATCTTGTAGCCGTGATTGGATTGGATTGAATCGATTAAAATGAAATAGAGTTAGGACAAAACTAAAATACTGGCTAGGGAGGATTTAAATCATTAGGAAATCTTCTCCAATCTTATCTTTTATTTTAGATTAATTAATTATTTTTCTTAATTAGAATTAGAGTAGATCAATCATCTTTTTCTAAAAAGAAAAATCAAAGCAAGCGATTTTTGATAAATAAATTGTAGCCCCCTTAAATTTCTGTGGAACGATATCTAGACTTTAACCACTATCTTATGGGTTAGTAGTTAATTTAAGGATTTAACTGGCATCGATGTCAGGGATTTAATACGGTTATAATCTGTTTATTTAAAATCTTTTTATTTGGTTTTTTTTCCGCTTCTAGGATACTGTAAGTAAACTGCAAATCGTCTTTTTCAGGTTTTTGAAGACAACGACACCAAAAGCAGGCTTCTTGGACAAGCAGGCGTAAAGGCAAAACGGGTTAGGGTGCCCAAAAAAGCAAAAAAACTGAAGAACTAGTCCGAACTGAACCAATCCGTGTGAATTCGTTTGGTTTCGATTTTAAAAATATGTAAATCATAGGCTACGGATCGGTCCACGAATTTTAATTCACGATTCCGGTTCTGAACCGAATCGAACCGTGATATTTAATTTAATATATATATTTATATATATAAAATATTATATTTATATAATATAAATAATTAAATATCACTTAAGTAACAGAAAGAGTATTCAATTTCAGTCGTGCAGTTTATTATGCTAAAAACATGAGCTGCTGAAAACATGAATTGCTGAAATGAGCTATTTTTTATGTTGTTGACATTAGTTGCTATTTTTTTGGGCTGAACATGAGCTGTTTTAGTATTTTTTTATGCTGAAAACATGAGTTGCTGAAAATTTTATACTGTTGATACTAGCTAATAATTTTTGTTAAATATTAGCTACTGAACTTATGCTACTCTTTTTATTTTGCTGTTGTATATTACTGGAACCGAAATTTTGAACCGAGACCGAATCGTCAATAATAAGTTTGGTTTGGATTGGTTTCACAAATTACATAGTTTGGTTTGGTCCTAAAATTACTGGAACCGTAGGGATCAGTTTGGTTCTTGATTTTATTCAGAACCGGTTCAAACTAGACCGTGTACACCCCTAAAAACGGGTTCATCTCTATCCGAGCACTGTGAGTTTAAGTTATTGTTGTTGTGTTAATTATGAGAAAACTAGATTTAGGGAGCTTACAACTCACTCCCAGTATTTCCTTTATTTACTTTTTGTTGCATGCTTGGCCGCCATTCCAATCACCCATATTTGGCACGATTCGATCCTAAAATCGAACGCACCTTTTGGAATGCTCTACGAGCTTCACTCGCTTCACACTTCACACATACTACCATGGTAGACCAAAATCAGAAAGACCCTTAGGTTAAGTCTCTGATCGAGTACTACATTCTGTCAGAATATTTGTCACCTTCTTGTCTCCAACCCCTTGCGGTTGGAGCAGCGCACTATGAGATCAAATTCAACATAATTCAAATGCTCCAATCTTTCGTGGATTTGGTAATGAAGATCCTTATAAGCACATAGATGAATTCCTAGAAATTTGCTCAACTATTAAAATCAGTAATTTCCCTAATGAAGTGCTTAAAATGAAGTTATTCATGTTCTCCTTTAAAGATAAAGCTAAATGTTGGCTTAATTCCTTAGAATCGGACACAATTACAACTTGGGCAAGACTTCAATAGGAATTCTTAAAAAAATACTTTTCAATAGGCAAAATCAGTCAAATTCGATGTGCCATTACGAGTGTCACTTAACTCGACGGTGAGACCTTTCACGAGACTTGGGAACGCCTTAAGGATCTTAGTAGAGCTTGCTCTCATCATCAGGTGCCAAAATGGCAACTTGTTTAGTGCTTCTATGACGGGTTGGCACCTTAACACCGTTAGTTCGTTGACGCTTCTTGCAGTGGAACCTTCACGTTAAAAAACGAGAATGAGGCTTCGAGCCTTTTTGAGAGTTTCAGTGAGAACTTCCAACACCAAACCTTAGCCTCTCGTACAGAATGATCTATAGCCTCTTCCACTTTAAAATCCCGAAGCATGTATGTGATTACACAATCTCCCGACCTAGTTGCCACACTGACACAAACTCTGAGTCAACTCTTGACTAATGGTCTAGCCGCAGCACTTGCTGCTCCACCTCCCGCTTTCTCAGGATCATGTGCATTGTGTGCCAGCCCGACTCACTTTGTTACTGTCTGTCCATCCGTTGCACATTACCTCGAGTTTGTGCAAAAGCAAGTCAACGTAGCCCAAGATTTTTCTCGTTTGAGTAATGACCCATTTTTCAATACCTACAACCTAGGCTGAAGAAACCATCCAAATATCTCTTGGAGACAGCAACCCAATTAGGGAAATATGCTAGCACCACCATCTAAGCCAATGTTCCTACCAGCTTACAATCAGCCGGCCTACCCACCTCCTGTCCATCAAACTGCACCTCCGGCCCTTCATCGAAACACTGTATTTGAGGAGAAAGTGTTGAAAGCTTTGTAGGAATTGGATACGAGAACCCAACTTTTGAGTTCTCATTCCCAATCTATTGCAAAGCTGGAAACACAAGTCGGGCAGTTAGCAGCTGCTATGAGAACGGTAAACTACCCAGTCAACTAGTGACCAATCTTAAGGGACAGTTTGCCGTAGAGAGTCAGCCAACTTCTAGTAGTGGTTATTACCGTCAGGAATGGACGAGAGCTTGAGACTCGTCCTGAGAAGCTTGCATAACCTATAGTCTCTCATGCCCCAAAGTCGTTTGATAGCTTAAAGACCGACCCTCTTTGCTTATCTCCCACACTCTCAACACCTGCTGACACTTCACCACCTCTCGTATCTACACATCCTCGTGAGTCACTGATCACTCTGACTCCTCCTCCATTCAGACTTCGAGCCCCATTTCCCATATGCCTCAATGGGTCACCACCTTTTGGTAAAAAAGGAGCCACAATCGACGACATGCTTAAGCTTTTCAAGTAAGTCAAGATCAATCTGCCACTTTTAGATGTTATTAAGAAGGTTCCCTCTTACGCTAAATTCTTAAAAGGTCTTTGTACTCAAAAGAATAAGTCCAAAACTAACATCCCGAAAAAGGTCCTCTTCACTGAGCAGGTTAGCGCCGTCATAGGACACTGCACCATCCCCAAGCTTAAAGACCCGGGGACTCCCACCATCTCGTGTGTCATCGGCAATCAGTCGATCAAATGAGCACTTCTCGACCTAGGAGCTAGTGCCAACCTCCTTCCTTTCTCAGTGTACAAGCAATTTGGGTTGGGCGAGCTTAAACCAACACCAGTCACTCTCTAGTTAGCCGACCGGTCAGTTAAGGTACCCCACAGAGTTATAGAGGACGTACTTGTCAAAGTCGACAAGTTCCTTTTTCAGTTGACTTCATCATCCTAGACATCGAGCCAGACTCATAGTTCAGACGACGAACACCTGTCATCCTTGGCCGACCCTTTTTAGCTACGGCTAACGCTTTTATTAAATGTCGATCCGGAGCGATGGATGTTTCCTTCGAGAATAATAAGCTGTGCTTAAACATTTTTCATGCCTCTCAGTAGCCCTCACAGCATTTTGAATGCTTCGCAGTCGATGTTATAGAAAAGACCACTGAATCAGCGCTACCCTTCATATTTGGTGACGATCCCTTAGAAACATGCTTGGCACATATTGGAGCCGACACCATCGATGTCGAGAAGTTCATTAATGATATCGACTCCCTTTACGAATTCACCTACTATCTAGACACTCCATCGTGGAAGGCTTGATTTGAGCTCTTATTGCATCTCTCGTCTATCCCAGTTATGCCCTCACTAGATTTGCCACCCGATCTTGAGCTAAAGCCACTTTTGGCTTTACAAAAATACATCTTTTTAGGGCCGAATAGCACACCACCTGCCATCATTACCTTTGATTTGACATCCGACTAAGAGAGTCAACTTGTGGAGGTATTAAAAGACCATATGTAAGCCATAGGGTGGTCAGTAGTCGACCTGAAAGGTATTGACCCCTCCGTTTGCATGCATCGCATCCATTGTGAAGATGATGCAAAATCGACCTGAGACATGCAACGGAGACTCAACTTGAATATAAAGGAGGTCGTATTAAAGGAGGTTGTGAAACTGTTAGATGCGGGTATCATTTACCCAATCTCTTATAATAAGTGGGTGAACCCAACTAAGTAGCCCTTAAAAAATTCGGGCTCACTATTGTGCAAAATAATAAGGGAGAGTTGGTACCCTTAGGTACCACAAAAAGTTGGCGAGTGTGCATTGACTACCATAAGTTGAACGCCGCTACAAGGAAAGATCACTTCTTGCTACCCTTCATTGACCAAATCTAAGAATGCTTAGCAGGTGAAAGTTTCTTTTGCTTCCTAAATGGTTACTCCGGGTATAAACAAGTACCCGTCTGTCCTTAGGATCAAGAGAAGACCACCTTCAGTTGTCCATTTTGTACTTTCGCCTATCGACGTATGCCTCTCGGCCTGTGTAATGCACCAGTGACTTTTCAAAGGTGTATGATGGCGATCTTCTCTGACATGGTCAAGAAATTCTTAGAAGTCTTCATGGATGACTTCTCAGTGTTCAGGTCCTCATTCGACGATTCTCTCCAAAATCTAACAATGGTCCTCAAACATTGCATAAAGACGAATCTTGTGTTTAGTTGGGAAAAGAGCCATTTATGGTTCAAAAGGAATAGTCTTGGACCACATAGTATCAAAAAGGGGGATTAAAGTTGACAAACCCAAAGTTGACCTCATTTTAAAAATTCCTCCCCCTACTTTCATTCATTAGATTCGATCATTCTTAGGGCACACCGAATTTTACTGCCGATTTATAAAGGACTTCTCTAAGATCTCTAAACCACTCTATGACATTCTTGTGAAGGACACACCTTTTATTTTTGACAAGTCCTACCTTCAAGCCTTTGAGCAGCTCCGCGATGTCCTTTCTATGGCACCCATCATGCAGTCACCTGATTAGTCCTTACCATTTGAGATCATGTGCGGCGAATCAGACTATGCTATAGGAGCTGTTTTGGGTCAACTGTCGACCGCATCCCACATGCCATCTACTATGCCTGTAAGACCCTCATCAATGCACAGTTGAACTACACCACTATGAGAAGGAACTACATGCAGTATTCTTTGCGCTTGACAAGTTTAAGTCCTATCTCTTAGGTTCGAAAGTTGTAGTCTTCATGAACCATGTTACCCTCCGACACTTGCTATCCAAGACAGACACTAAACCTCGTCTGATTCGCTGGATCTTACTCCTATAAGAGTTTAATTTAGAGATACGTGATAAGAAAGGGACTGAAAATTCCATAGCTGACCACCTCTCTCCCCTTGTAGTTTTCCCTTCCAGTGACTCCACTCCACTATGAGACTCATTCCCCGATGAGCAACTCTTAGCAGTCACTGGCTCCCAGATCCCATGGTATGCTGACATTATCAACTATTTGACAATCGGGTGCATCCCATCTCACTGGTCCAAACAAGACAAGGACTAGTTCTTTTCTCAAATTAAGTTTTACTTTTGGGAAGACTCGATGATCCGGCAATGTGTCCCAAAAATTGAGGTAGCCAACATTCTGACTTTTTGCCATTCTCTTGCCTGTGGAGGACACTTCAAGGGTAAGAAAACACCAGCAAAAGTTCTCTAATGTGGTTTCTACTGGCCTACTCTTTTCAAAGACTCTCACGAATTCTATTGGACTTGTCCTCGATGCCAACTAAACTACCACAATTTCATCCAAGGACATGATGCCCCTAAACCCAATATAATTGTCGAACTCTTTGATGTTTGGGGCATCGACTTTATGGGACCTTTTTCCATTGTTGCTTGGCTACGAGTACATTCTAGTAACGGTGGACTATGTATCAAAATGGGTCGAGATAGTGGCAACCAAATCAAATGACCACAAAGTTGATTCAAACATATTTAGTCGATTCGATTTCCCACGAGCTATCATCAATGACGGCGGTACCCACTTTCTTAATAAGTACTTCTTCGCCTTGCTTCGCCGTTATTCCATCACTCACAAGGAAGCCACTCCTTACCATCCCCGAACTAGTGGCCAGGTCGAAGTGTCAAACTGAGAAGTCAAGAAGATCTTGACAAAGTCTGTCCGTCCTGACCAAAAGGATTGGTTCGTCAGGCTTGATGATGCTCTTTGGGCCTATCGAACCGCCTTCAATACCCCCTATAGGCATGTCCCCATACTGCCTTGTCTTTAGAAAAGCATGCCATCTACTGGTCAAGCTAGAACATAGGGCATTCAAGCTAGAACATAGGGCATTTTGGGCCATTAAGAAGTTTAACTTTAACATGTATGTTGTCAATTCTAATCGGAAGCTTCAGTTTAATGAGCTTGAAGAAATTCGTAATGAGGCATACAAGAACTCCCGTACCTATAAGGCTCAGACGAAAGTGTTTCGTGAGAAACACATTCACCGAAAGTCGTTCGAACCAAATCAAAAGGTATGGTTGTTCAACTTTAAGCTACGGTTGTTTCCCAACAAGCTGCAATTTCGTTGGGATGGCCTGCTTGTGGTGACACACGTCTACCCTCATAGTGGCTATCAACTGCTCAACTGTTGTTCAGGTAAACATCTTATGGTTAATGGCCAGCGCCTTAAACCATACATTGAAGGCATCTAAGTCGACCCCACAATAGAGACCATTGACCTTGTGGACCCCATACTCCCAAACCATTGATCGAGCATTTTATTTGGCTGAAGATGTTAAACCTAGCCCTACAGAAAGGGAACCTAGATTTTTGTAGATGTTAAGGTAAGATAATAATATATTCAAAAAAATTCTCAAGAGGCTAAAACTGTCTGGACGGGCCACTCTGCGTCTAGACGAAAATATCTCTAGACCAAATCTGTCTGGACAGAATGTACTTGCATTCGGATGGACTGCTCCCCAATGGCTCTAACACCTTAAATCCCCATGCATTGATGACAAAATCAATTCTGTCTGAACATGCATACTTGTGTCTGGACGGACTCTGAGAAGTCATATCCTTTCAGTTATGAACCTGAAGCATTTAATATGCTTTCATTCAATTCCGTTTGGATGGACGCCCTTACATTTGGACAGAATTCAAACCCGATGCACCATTTCCCGAGCATCATAATTTCTCATTAAGTTTCATGCCTTTTCAATGCATGTCGATTCCAATTACGACAGGATAAAATTCAAAAGCATTTGGATGAAGAACATTTTGTCTCAATTTTGTCCAGACGAAATTCACTCCGTTCATACACAAAAGCTTCTGTCCAAATTCTGTTTGGATAGAATCATGGGCGTTTGGACAGAATCTCACATCCTCTATAAATAAGTACCCCCTCGTTTTCATCATACCTTTCCTCCATATCTCTCTCCTTCAATCTCCTTCCTCTCCAACAATTGCTCCATGGTGTCTTCCTCCCGCCGCCCTACCAAAAGAGGCCGTGCACCACCTTCGGCACTTCTCTCTTCTTCAATTGGGCAGGTCGTGAACTCTACATCTTTATACGTTTCTTGGAGGAGGAAGGATTTTTGGCTACCGACCAATACGCCTCTCAGGGCATCCGCCTCCTTCACTCTCGGGGTCTTGGGGCCCTTTTTGGCCCATTCGAGGCTGGCTACCCTGTCTTGGTTCAGATGTTCTATTAGAACCTCTAAAGGCTCGATCTGCCGATGGATGATGACCCCTCTCTTGACCTCCTATAGATCATCGTCGACGGCACCACCATTGCCTTCAGAACCCACGACATTGCTGAGACCCTCTGCATCTTCGGCAACCAGGCAGACGAGTAGAAGGAGAATCAGGATCCCATTCTTAACCACATCACCGCTGCCGACATGGCCGTCACCATCACTGAGGGTTGCGCACTACGTTGCACTACCTACGCTTGCCACGTCAATCTCGCTGAACCCATCTGGTTCGCCGACATCGTCATCCATCGGAACGTCTTTCCGATGGACCATAAGGACGAGAGGCAGAGCACCACCCTCCAGACCCTCTATGCCTTTCTCACTGACACATCGCTCTTCACCCCGCACGCCATGTTGAGGGAGATGAAAAAGTTCATACAACAGCCCCACAATCGAAAACTGCCGTATGCCAACCTCATTTTCCCCCTCCTTACGCATGCCTCGCCCAGTCAGTCCCACCCCTTTACCCTGTCTCTTACCGAACCCATCGACCCGATTTTAGCAAAGAAGCTTAAAAATTCATGAAAAAAAAGAAGAATTAAGGTTTCTATTGAAAAGAGAAAAAATAATAATGATAAAGATCGTTACATTCAAAGACTACCCATTCTATATATACTAGAAAATAACTCTACAATCTCCTACTTCTAAAAAGAATCCCATTGTGCCAAAAAACTAATATTTCCTAAAAATATGATAAAAATTGTAATATTAAGTAGGGACCTAAATTACATAAACTACAATAGTCCAAACCCTAAAATAATAGCTTTTCCTAGCCCAAGTTGGGTTTATGTTCTTAGAGTCAAATTTTGAGTTTTTTTTTTCTATTTTTTTATGCCATAGAACTCCAATACTTTCCAAATGCTCTCCAAGTTCTTAAATATCACCTCTTAATCTCTAATTTCATTTATGCAACGAAAAAAATATATTTTAGCACAAAATTAATTATATTAGCTGAAACTATTATCAAAATGACGCAATAATGCCTATAGTAATATATAAAATTATGCGTTATTAGGCCGCTATTAACTAGGTAGGTCCACAACTATGAATTTGGGATTAAGAATCTTTCCTTATACTTTTTTAAATATTTATTTACTTAGGAGATTTATTATAAGTAGTTAATTTAATATTCTATATCCTTTATCAACTAGGTTGGTCCACATCCCTGAATTTGGGTTTAAAATTTTTTTCTTATATTTTTTTTAAATATTTATTTACGTAGGAGATTTATTATGGGTAGTTAATTTAATGTTCCATCCTTTACTATTTTAGAAGTTCAGGATTCAGGGTCCTTACAAGCAAAAATGACTCTAGAGTCTTCTTAGAAGCAATTACTAGGGGGATCTCAGATTTTCATATTCCCCTGAAAGTACATATTGAAAATAACCACGGTTCTAGTACTTGTAATGCAATTTTGTTTCTATATGTTAAATAAAATGTTCAAATTGTCACATAATTTATCATTTGTAATTATATGGTTTAGATAGGTAGGATGTGGATACACCAACATGTTAAGCTTCTTATTCCCTTACTGTGGCAAACGATATCGCCTATAAAATTTGCAGTAGAGAACATGAACCAAGAGGGCCATGTGAAATTTTCATCTATAGGCATTCTTCAATATAAAATGTGATTTAACGATGCTTTGGAATACTAAAGGCTCATTTTTAAATTCTCAAGCAAATGTCCAATTTCAAGCTAATACGACAATGGCTAATTGTCACAATATGTTATACTGTGCACAATTGGATATGTATGCAAGGAAAAGTTGATGAAATATTCAATACGTATAAAACGAAATATGCAAATGTTCCCATAGAAGGGCGTGATGCACCTAAAAATTATGACATTAATATGTCCTAACCACAACTTAATCAAAATAGCTCAAAATAGCCGAGATATGAGGCACTATAGCTAATGCAATGTGGGATGCTCATAATAACTAGTTTGCTTGCATTCGAATTTAGTAGATTTATCATGTATGATGGATTTGATTGTTCTTTCTAAACTTGGATTGATATGCCACACGATACACTTGGATTATAATATTGTATTGATTACTTAAATTAGATTTATATCCCTACATTGTCATAGCATTTTATGTATTTTATGTTGTTTGCACCAGGTTTCAATGCTAATGAGCCGCATTGAACCACCATTGTGTTCTTGTGGTAGTAGTCACATGCATCTATTATATTTACATCAAGTCTAACAATGGATAATGGTTCTTTTGCTGCCACACGACAATAATCACATAGAGTCCTTTTCATTACAGTCATTATATTTGAAAATAACATTCAAGGAAGCAAATATAAATGGATATATGTGCTTTTATGGTTGTAATATTTTAATTTGCTGTATTGTCATGTTTTTCATGTTGGTACCTGTCATTACGGTAGTTATATTGTCTTGTATGAACTTCATAGTTCTCTCTATGGTTACTTCTTATTTTTGTTAGTTATCTATTTTAGGACACGTTCTTATTTATATATTTTAATAATTCTATGTCACTATAAATATTTTACTTCTTTTTTCATAAAAAAATATGCAATTGTGACTGGAATACAACCATGAATTATTCATTCATGGAAGTGTTGTGCCACACAAGCACATGTTTCTTTTTGTTCTCAAGGCTTGTGGGTACCTCGTTGTTGTGGTTTCATTCATGAATGTTATGGTCAATATTGGAAATAATAATTTTTTTAGAAAATTAGGATTTCTTAATTGACGATGTTATCTTTGATTTTATTTTATTTTCTATAATCTAGATTCTTAATTCATTTTATAAACTTACTCCGTCAATGTAAATAGATGGCTATCGCTCTTTGTGAGTGAGCCAAAATTATTGAATTCTGTTATTCTTTTTGGTAATAGAGCCAAAATATGAAAGAAGAAAAAACTATCCAGAAACCCTAACTATTCCTTCTTCGCCAGAACCTTAGTCGTCTCTCCTTCACCGCTGACCACCCTTTGCCAACAACCAATCACCTTTGCCAGTCGCCCAAAAACCTAGACCATTCACCTTTGCCAGTCACTTTTTCTAGTGCAGCCGCCATTGCCGGTCGTTCATCTTTCATCCTTCATCCTTCATCCTTCATCCTTTGCCATCGACCATCTCCCTTGCCGCTGTCGTTCGTTTGTTCTCTTGCCCCACCGATCAACTTGGTTCTTCCCCCCTACACGGCCGATCATCTACCTTGCCACCGATCATCTCTATTGTTGTTGACCATCTTCCATGCCTCAATTTGTGATTACTGATTTTAAATGCATTTATTGTTGCCTTTATGAGATGTTCCTTCGATTCTTGAAAAGGATTAACGAGTTGGTTCGATTGAAGACAGGTTCAAGGCTTTTCTCATCTGTTGGGTTGCACAAAAATTTAGCTCTATCGGGGCCTTGTCGATATCGCCGACGACTTTTCTAGTTCTTATCAGCTCTATGGTTTTTGGTCTGTTGGTTTGCATTTACTGGTTCAACAAAATGGTTTGCAAACTTAGTTCTTTGTTTGCCTCTCCGGCTTGATTTGGTGTTGTCTCGCACGTCATCTTCAATTTGCTTGGTAAAACCTTATTTTGTTGTTTCTGTACATGTTTGGAGCTATCTTTTTATTTCGATAGCATTGTTCTTGATTTTGCCGCTCTCTACCTATTTGGGTCTACCGTTTTTGTTCCGATAACATTGTTTTTATTCTTGGTTTTAGGGACTATCATTTTGTTTCGGTAGCGTTGTTCTTGGTTTTGCCACTCCGTACTTGTTTGGGGCTACCATTTTTATTCCGGTAGCATTGTTTTTGATCTTAGTTTTGGGAGGCTACCGTTGTTGTTCCGGTAACGTTCTTGGTTTTTTGCTGATTCTTCGGTTATCTATTCTTTTGGCTACTTTGCATTTGTTTATTGGACAATATAATTAACTCCAGTGATAAATCTATCTCTTGGACATCTCCATCAGAATTTTCTCTTTCTCAACATGCATTGACTTATTGTATTAGTAGTGCATTGCTGAATAAAAAAAAAATACTTCTTGGATTCGATCTCTTCATCTTTTTCGTGAGAAAAAAAAAATCTGATTGGTTTTTAAAAATTGAGAAGCCATCTTTAGAAACCGATCCTAAGAGTGTTCAATGGGACTATATCTGCTCAAGTCTTTAATTGTCAGATTGAATTGAATTGATATCTTTATCTTAGTTTGAGTATGAGTATTGAGAATAATATCTTTTAGGAAATTAGAATTTCTTAATTGATGATGTTATCTTTAATTTTATTTATTTCCTATATTCTACATTCTCAATTCTTTTTGTAAACTTACTCCGTTAATATAAATAGATAACTATACCTCTTTGTAGGTAAGTAAAAAAAATTAAATTATGTTATTCTATTGTCGATGCTTATTGTACACTAATTTGTTGCAAAAAAAATGCTCTGTTTGTGCAGCTAAGTGACACTTGGATGCCTTTTAATTATGAGTCTGATGGAAACCAATCCATAGGCCACAGATGCATATTATGCGGTTCTGATTAATCATGAAACTCCATCTACAATGATTTGTACATTCAAGTTGTGGGTGATTTGCTATGGGATTGCTGTGATGGGTTGAGCACCCTATGAAATAGCTTCCTAATAACATTTCCAGGCTTACTCAGTCCTCATGACTCTAGCATGAGATTTTACTTATATATTTGACATTGTTAAAATTAGTAACTTATATAGCGAAACTTGTAACAGAAGTTGTGAGTATTTCGTAAAAATTATAATTTGTAGCCGAAATAAAAAAAAAAATACTTATAAGTTGTAATAAAAGTTATGAGTGTTTAAAAAATTTATAACTTATAACTAAAATTAGTGGTAAGAAGCAAAAAAATTACTAACTGTATTTTTACGAAATACAACAAATTGAATGATTTGTTTTGTAACTTAATAGTGTCTAGTTGTGATTGATTTAAGTTGTTTAGCACATAAAGATGCACTAGCTTCCAAACAATACTGACTTTGTGAGATGACGTTCCACAGTTGTTGTGCAGCAAATGCCTATTTATTTCTTTATATTTTTAAATTACAAAATAGATTAGTCTAGTTTTGCCTTTCTCACTTTTGAGATTACATGTTTGGAGCTCCAACCTGTGTTCATTTGCATGGAACCAAAAAAATATATTGTAGCTTCTAACGGATTGAAACATGGAAATAAATTTTTGTGATTCATTGCATGGAATCACAGGTCATTAGAGATAATTTTGTGCAACCATAGAGGAATTTAATATTAACATTTTATATAATTTAATTGAAAATTTTATATATAATAGGAATCAATTGTAAAAGAAAAAGGTTCAAATTCCATGATACCAAACATAATTTTTGTTTTTCCAATTTACTAAAAAAAGTACACCAAACATGGTAAAGAAATCTATGCTCTAATAACTAAACGCAATCTCTCTTTCAAAAATATTATAAAATCGCTTCTTAAAAGTATTTTTTTAAAATAGTTTTAGAAGTAAGATTTTCAACATATTTTGTACAAACAAACAAAAATAATGCAAGTTGTACATAAGACTTTAATAATTTGTGATTGGTTCTGTAATTTAAATCTATATACTTAGACATTTTTTTTAAAGTCTTCAATATAAATCATGTGATATTAATTGATGATTGCTACGCAGTACTAATCTAATTAAGAGTCACTAACACTTTTTCTACTGTGGAAGATTATTCACTTGTGAGTTGGTATATTGTGTCGTTCTTGATTGCGATAAAATAGAAACCTATGTACAAAAGAAAAATAGAAGAAGGAAACTACCAAGTTATATTCACCTCCTTTGTAAAGGCTAGATGCTTACACCTTGTTTAATAACGTGTACAATTTGTTTTATAAAATAATATTGTGCAATGAACTCGTTGGTTTTAATTCACACAAAATAATAAAGAAAGACAAATAAATACAAAAATACAAAAATATACTTAGTTCGATAGTGTATTTACGTTCACAGATGATGAGAAATTAATCCACTAGGAACAATACGATTTACAAGTCTCTATCAAGCCTCTCTAGACCCTCTCTTAATAAGTTTGATGCCTCTCAACTCTAGATGAAATTAGAGTTATCTATTTATATTTCCTCACAACAAAGACCTAAACTGCGACAAAGTTTGGGCCTCTAGAACGGCCTGTTCAGATGTCATACCTCTTGGAGCCCACTACCCAAAAGTGTCCAGATGAGAGTCATGTTCGTCTTAACGCAATTATCTGATGCAAAAATTCTAGGCATACTCTAACAATATTCACATTGTCTTAAATTTTTCAAACCATTTGGAAGAATTGTTTGACGCCTCAACCTACACACCTTTTACGGGTATGGATGCTTCACCCGTCTGATCATTAATAGGAAATGATATGAATCGAGTTCAAGCAATATCCAAACTTATTTATGAGAACATGCTTAGCCAACATGTGTGTGGTACTCTCGTCCATGTGAATCTTTGAAAGAGGAAAATCTCTTGAAGATGACCACTCTCTGATACTGTGTTGCACAACTTTATGCTTCGTTCTAGCACTGTATACTTGATTTTTGGCTAAGTGAATGATGCTCTGACTGTCACAATGCAGCAATATCATTTGACATCTATTGTTCAAGGTTTTGTTTCTACTTCTTTTATCATTTAAAAGATTATTTGAAAATAGCTAGAGGTGAAAGAGTAATAGAGTAGTAGGTGATTTCCACCTTGGAGTCTTGAACTTAGAAGATTAGGACTTAATTTTAGAATAGTTCCACACTTCCTTCCTTCTTACTCCTTTCTTTCTTCTTCTTCATTCTTCTTCACTTTCTCTCTTTATATTTCTTTCCCCAAAGTGATTGGACCAAATGAGAGGGAGGAGACGACTTTGGGTCTTATAGGTAAGGGAGAAACTCGAGAGTGTTGCTAAATGAGCTCATCCTAAGTACTTCAATAGTGACTATGAAGGAAATTTGATTTGAAGTTTGAAAGAGAAAAGAGTTGATGAGTACGAACATATTTTTGTTCAAATGATGAAAAGTAAAAAAGAGAGTAT
>JAULJZ010119990.1:0-11251 GCA_032270985.1 Heliamphora pulchella
ATGATAACTGAGTCGCTACTTCCTCTGCAGATTGAGGAGCCAACTTAATTCATTACAAGAAGCTTCCGGTGGAAAGAGAATTTCTATAAATGATCTTGTAATTAAGGTATCTCAATCCTCTTGGCACGTGAACTTATTGACTGTCTGAATTCTTCAATCAGCAATCATTTTCTAACTGTCAAATGCTAAAGATATTCACAGGAGAGTGGGATTTATTGCCACCAAAGGTGATAATGTAATGCTTAGATATGTATTTAAAGAAGAGGGTTATACCTGTTTGGGCTGTTTCTTTTAGTTTTTGTTATGGATGATAATTGCCCAAAGTTACAGTACCTTATAATTGTTTGAAAGACATAAAAGCCTGCTAGAAGAAAGTTGCTTTGTGTTGAGTTTGTGGCTTAAATAGCAGAAGCTATAATTCCAGCATGATTTGAAATTTTGTTAAATCTCTACATTGGTGCTGCAAATGCATTATCTTTTGAACATGAGATCTTTAAATGTTTCTCTTTACCAATCTTATGGCCATATATTTGTTATGATCTTGAAAGTTTATCAATCAGTTAACTGAAGCAGAACTTCGACTGCAGGCTGCTGCTTTGGCTCTTCGAAAAGTTCCTCAGTGCAATAGTTCATGGACAAACGATTTTATCCGACGGTAAGAATTTCTGCAGTAAAACGTTATTATTGCATCATCTTGTGACATCAATTTTGATTTTTTTTGGGGGGGGGGAAACAATCGACCAGGTATCACAACGTGAATATCAATGTTGCAGTGCAGACAGAAAACGGATTGTTAGTCCCCGTAATCAAGGCAAGTCATCCCAGTTTGATGCTATTGAATAAAAACCTTCTTGCTCTGAGACTTGCTAGTTCTGATGTAGAATGTTTAACAACCCCATTCTGTTATTGCAGGACGCTGACAAGAAAGGGTTGTCCAAGATTGCCGATGAGGTCAAACTTTTAGCCCAAAAAGCCAAAGAGAATAGCTTGAAGCCACAAGACTATGAGGTGATAAACTGCTTTTTGTAGATAGATATCAGCAGATGAACTAACTATATGGGATATTGTAAGGATTTTTCGAGTATTCTCTTTGCAGGGAGGCACATTTACTGTCACAAACTTAGGAGGACCCTTTGGCATCAAACAATTTTGTGCCATTATTAACCCTCCACAATCAGGCATTCTAGCCATTGGTTCTGGTAAGCTGGGCCCCTAATGCATGCATTTGGTTCACTTTCTTCATCCTTTTTCTTTTCTCTTGTTATGGTTTCTTTCTTTCTTCTTCTTCTTTAAATCATCATTAAAAAAAAAAAAAAATTCCTTATCTCTATATTGAGCAGCTGAGAAGAGGGTCATACCTGGTTCGGGCTCAGAGCAATTCAAGTTTGCTAATTTCATGTCCGTAACATTGAGCTGCGATCATCGCGTTATCGATGGTAAGTTCCAAACCGAACTTCAAAATATGAAATCGCAACAGGCCGACTCGACTAGGTTCCTTTGGGTTAATAAAAACCTAAACCATCCAATTTTCTCTTGATTAGGTGCAATTGGTGCTGAATGGCTGAAAGCATTCAAAGGTTACATTGAGAATCCGGAGTCGATGTTGCTCTGAATAGATTGACGTCTTGTTTTCCTAATTAAAATTTCTCAATGACCAATCCAGGTATTTGTTTTTTTTTCTTTGGTTTGATTGTAACATCCATGGCAAATGTTCCTCATTGGAGCAAGTGCTAAATGGTTTATGGGAATAAACAGGGCCTTGAGTTGCTCTTACCTCGCACTGAATTTTGCGCTTGTAGAGTGAGTGTAGAAAGCTCCGTCAATTTCGGGATAATTCTGTTGGCCTGAGGATCTTGTTCAATGTTCCCCACTAAATATTGGGAGACGAATGTTCTGTTGTATGGATTTTTGTTTAAGAACGAAATCTTATTAGAGCTGTCATCTGTCAGGGAAAGAAGGGGGGGTGGGGGGGTGGGGAGGTGGAGGGGTGGCTTCCTAATAAATTCTTGAATTTGTTTTGGATCACGTTTAGTCGGGACATTGAGGAATCTTCAAAAATGCATTTCGGAAATTGTATCTTATTTGCTTGAGATCTTGAAATTGCTGTTTGTAGATGCCATAGTATCAGTGGACAGAATTTACATGCTAGTGACGAATTTACAATTCTTAATTTCACGGCTATGCTCAATTTTATTTTATTTTATTTTATTTTATTCTATTCGAACCCAGAAGTGCAACTCTTCCTCTTATGGGGTCAAGAAAAACATTCCTTCCAAATGCATTTGGGGTGTGCAAATAACTCGGTCGAACTCAATCTATTTCTAACTCGTGTAGTTTATATGAACGAATAGATTGGGTCAAATGGGTTGAATGCAAAAGAAAAAATATATCTATTCCAACTGGTGTAGTTTATGTGAGCAACTGGATTGAGCCGAATGAATTGAACAAAAAAAATTAAGAGTGTTGGTTACGGATTATATTTTTTTAATTTATCATCAATCCAACCCAACTTGCTTATAATATGCATTATTTATCGTGTTGTTATATGCAATAAATCTTAACATTATTTATATATTTTTTATGTATATAATTTCTTTTATAATTTATAAGAAACAAATTATAAAAATATTTATGATTTTAATTATTACGATTTTTTTAATGAGTATATATTATAAGTATTATTGTTAGAAATTTATATTATTATCATTATTGAATAATTGCTATTATTTTTAGTCATTCTTTTACTGGACATGCCAAATATGAATATTCTAAAAAAATAATCTCAAGAACTTCTCAACTAGCTAAATCACCTAACCGCAATTAAAACTGTTAAAAAATATCACTGAATTCGTTGGTGTTGAATTCGTTGGTTTTAAAAATCAATGAGTTGGCAATAGATTGAAAAAATAATCACCTACTAAAGATAATTTGTTAAAAATTTTCCTTTCACCCGCGCAATCTAACCCAAGCACACCCTAACTAAAGATTAATTTGAATATTGAAATATCGCTGGAACAATAGTTTTATGATTGCCAAATTATTGTGTCAAATTAATTTACCAAATGATGTAACATAACCACAAATATTAAATATAAATAGAGTTAGTGCAAAACTCATTTTGTAATTGTACCACATCATTGGTGGATTAATTCGGTAAAAGCTAAATTGGTCATCATAACATATTATAGCTGGAAATCGCCAGCAATGCTAGATCTTATGAACTCGAAACAAAAGGTTAATTTGAACTTTTGAGCTCGCTTCATGCAAGTTTGCATTTTCCCAATAGAAAAAGAACATTCAACTTTCCGTTGTTCCAATTCCAAGGGTTATTTCTCACAAAATCGATGTCGGAAATTGCCTTCCAGAAAGATGGGCGAGAGCTTGAAAGCCTCATGGCTTATAATTGGCATATCAGCTTGTTTTATTTTACTAATTTTCATTTATATTTATTTATTTTTATTTTTAGTAAAAAAAATTATTTTTTGATAAAAATATTACTTTTCCGGTCCCTCCCATCAAGACAAACCAAAAAAATAAAAAAGGCTTACCAAAATATGAAACAAGTTCAAAAAAGATGAAAATAAATCACATACATGCTCCTATTTTATCACAAACTATTCGAGAAACAAGTATCACTTCGGCTACAAAGGGAAGGGGACGATAGAAAGAAAAGCAGGCTGTAATTCAAGGGACTCATTCCAGCTGCTGCATAGATATGGTGAATCATGACATATATTTTAGCAGTCAAATATGCCATTCAAAAACCCATGAACAATATGACAATCTCAAAATTAATGAGAGTCTCAAAAACAATTTTCTTAGATTCAACTCTACTTATAGGACATCAAGTCTCCATGGTTTAGAGTATTTACTAGCCTAACCAAACCAAACATTTGTCCCAATCAATTGTGGTCAGCTATACGAATCCTATTTAGAGTATCAACTGAGCAGTAAAATTTCCCCAACGGACAAACAACATCGTAATTGATGATGTTTACAGGCAACCAACCACAAAGAAGTATGAGAAGGAAAGGATCCGACAATGTTCTAATGCAAAAACTGGCTCAATCTGACACGCCCACTATCACAGAGAAAAACCAAGGATTGTGGTGGTATACATCTAAAGGTTTTTAACTGTAAGTTTATCAAGGATTGGCATCAAGTGGTTGAATGGATTTGCATTTGGTCTCCAACGGCGACAAGAAACAGTAAAATTGAAGCAGGCGCAAGTGAATGATGGGTTCCTATATTAAGACTTTGCTCATATCTATACACAGACAAATATACGTGATTAGTTAATTTAAACATGAGTTAGCACAGCTTTAATTTAAAAAAATATTTGATTGTTCTTCCAACTTCCACAAAGATTTTCTCTGATACCAATATAAGTCTTATGTTTAAATCAATTGGAATTAGTTACATGAATTCATTATATCGTTTTGCATTGTCAATAGCTAAATGCTTAGTTGAATTAAACAAATTCATATCATTTTTTAACTAAAATATCCCAAAGTCAATTTAGGTATTTTCTTCGTTGTAACATTATATTAACAACAATCCTACCACTCTTTCTTACCGTTGCATCCAACTGCCTATGTTATTATTAAAGGATTTTAGTATTTTCTTTCTACTTATTTCCAATTGGTGCTATTCTTACCATTTCACAAATAATTTCATTTCTATTTCTGCATTTTTTAATCTTACCATACATCTATATAAGCAACCATCATTGCATGAAAATTTTCTTTCAATTCGGTTAGTATCGTATCCGTCAATTGCATAATATGCCAGAACCACCTGCAGCTAAACCAACCTCCTTTGATTCTATAGATCACAACATTTCCAAGCTCTCTTTAGAAATAATTATGCCTAGATAACAAAACCGTTCATTGAATGTTATCTTTTGGTTTTTAATCTCTACCTCTCCACTATTTCTACTTATTTATTACTAAAGATACATTTCTTATATTGCTTTGCAACCCTACTTGATTTAAACCTTTTTGACACTTTAGTTTTTTCTCTAAATTTTTAAATTTGTGTTCAACTTTCTTTTAGTTTCATCCCATGTAATAACATTATTTGCAAAAAATAAATGCATCATACATTATTTTGAATGTGTCTTTGTCAACTCATCTGTAACTAAAGTAAATAGGTAATGACTCAAGACATACACTTGACATAATTCTACAGTGATGAAAATTTGTAGGTGGGACAAATTTCCAAGGACAAACAAACAAGCTCAAACCAATCCAGAACTGTTGTCGCCTTCAAAGCATGTAATCTCTCGTATGCAATGGCATCAAGATTCCAACAGCATAAAGTTTACACAATGAGCTACCCAAGAACAAAAACGAAAAATAAAACAGCATGACAGATGCCTTAATTCATGATTTCCAACAAGAATAATTTGAAGATGTATAATTATATATTGAGTAGTGTGTTCAGACAAGACAAATCTCGCTATAGATCAATCTAAAACTCAGAAAACAATTTCCATGTCAAGAACCATCGTAGTTATTCATCATCACATCTTTGACGAAGCACGCTGCGTGATGAAATAACTACGTATCATTCATTCTTGTGGCATATCAAAATTTTGGAACAATAAGATTTTAAAAACTTAAGAGCTACAAACCAGATAGGCCTCAGATCGGAACGTATCTCTTCAACAGCTGCTTCCCTGTCACCGCCAGTCCAACCACGACCCCGCCAATCGCACCGGCCACAGCAGCCGACCTCGGCCCCGACGCCGCCTTGTAAAGCGCCCCTGTTCCCAGCCCCGCCACCACGCTGTTCACCACATCGTCCGTATCCCTAATCGCCACCATCCCGCTCTCCATCCCCGCGTACAACAACCCGATCACTCCCGCTCGGTTCCCGAACCTCCTTCCCGTGTGTCCCGACGCGTTCAAGATCCGATTCACCCGGAGCTTCACAGTGTCGCCGGGCTCCGACGCTTTGACGCCCTCGACGAGCCCTTTCCCGGCCCCAGCTATGGATCCGGCTAGATAACCGATGCCGGTGAAATAAGTCAGGTTCTCCCCCCAAGACCGGCGTTGAGCGAGGGACTCTTCCTGGAAGAGAAACTCCGGCGAGGTTGGGAGCTTATACATGTTTTGAATCGGGACTTGGAGGTCTTGGTAGGGATTGTATAGTCGACGATTTTGGTCGTTGTCGTCTGAGCTGTGAATCAAAGGCCTTGGCTGGTACGCCATGTTCTAGGGTTAGGGTTTGGTAGTGTGATCTTCCGTGTTTTTCAGCTCCCCAATGAAGGGATCCAAAGATGAAATATTCTTATTCCGAGAGAGAGAGAGAGAGTTGTGCCTCAACGCCGATCTTTCCGAAGTTCAAATCAAAACGAAGGTGGAATTAGATATTCGCGTAACGAATACGGCGTCGTAAAAGGCAAGAAAATTGCCACGAAGAGCTTGATACACAGGACTTTGAAATTTACTAAAAGGTATGATAGGCTTATATTTCTTTATTTATTGCCAAGAACAAGGGGCCCGCTTGAAATTCTCAGTCCCTTCAGTTATAACCTGTTAGTTGTATAAAATTCATTTATTTATAGCCTTTAAATTCAATACCCTCTTTTGAGAGATTGGGAATGAAGATGTTTTAAATATGATTTTTTAATTTTAAAAGAATAATATTAATAAAAATTATAAATAATATAAAAAATAAAAAATAATAGTTGATAAATCTATAAAATACAAAATATAATATAGAGAAAAAAATTAGAAATAAATATAATATTTTAATGTTTTAGATTTATTATATTTTTTGAAAATAATTCTATACATGTATTAATAGTTTAAAAATATTTATTATACATAATCAAAACGAAAAAAATAGAATAAAAAAAAAATATTGTTTCAATCCCGTTTGTTATAAGGGCAAAAAAAAAAACTCTTATATAATGGGATGGGAATGTGAGGGGTGGGCCTGAAGGAAAAAGTTGACATTCTTATAAATAAAAGAAAAGGCATGATTGTTGTGTCTAATTAAAGGGTTTGAATTAAATTAAAAATATATGAGGGTCACTATTCTTTTTAATGCAATATACTTGTACAAATAGAAAAGGATTTTTTTTTTGTAAATTTGTGTATTAAATGACAAAAAGAAAAATATTTTGATATAAAAAGAGGGTGGGAGAATTATTATTTCTTTTTTTTTTCTTGTATTTTTCATCGTTTGCTCAAATACTTTTATTTTTTGATTCATGCTGATGAAAGAAATTAAAAAGATAAAAAATAATTAATAATGTTTGAAGAAAAATTCAACAAAAAGCCTGATCTCTTCTGTATTTTTTATTTTGTGGTCATTTTTTAAGCTAGTGTTAATGAGAGAAATATAAAAAACAAAAAAAAATTTAATGAAAATTCGCTAAATAAAAAAAATAAACCAATTAAAATAAATCAATAAACCACAAAGACCAATAATCTGTAATCGAGCCACTGTCAGCTAAAATTACTACCAAAAAAAGAAATTCTTGCCCAATTTCTTTTGGGTTAAGAAGATTATAGTGCGAAGATTATAGTGCTAAAATTACTACCAAAAAAAGAAATTCTTGCCCAACGAGAAATTGACCGTCACATTTTTGGAGGTTTTTTTTTTCTTTTTTTTTTTGCTTTTTCTTACTTTTTTTGGTCAACTAATTAAACATGTGCCACTAAGTTAGAAAAAACAGAAAATGAAGTGTGGATGTAACTTGAATTCATACCTCAATAAAAAGTATGGTATGCTCTTTTGCATACATAGCTCTCTCTCTCTGTTTCTCTCTCTCCCCCCAATAACTCCAAATTCACAAGGTAAACAGCTTTTGTATATTATTCAGTCAGCTTTTTTGTCATTATATTATTCAAGTTACGTCCACACTTCATTTTTTTGAGACTGAAGAACCTTAGGGCATGTTTGTCATGTCCGATTAAAAGGTTTGGACTTAACTATAAAATATATGAGACTCATCATTTCAATTTTGTCTCCTCAAATAGTTAATACTATATTTGTTTACACCAAATTAGACTATTAGTCCCCTATATGAAAAAGTAATAGAAAAAAATTCATGGAATTGTGAATCTCATCTCACCTTCTAAGACAACTTATTAGTGATATGTTGTATTTTCAATTAACACTAAATAAACTATTTATATATTTAACATATAATAAATATATAAAAATACAACTTTTAAACGTGTTTTGGGCATGTCGTATCCTAAATTTTTCTAAAAAAATTAGCATGTCGGCATATCTGTGTCCGTGTTGTGCCACGTGTCCGTGTCCATGTTACTTAGGCCATGTTTGTATTGGAGGAAAAAATTAAAAGGGATTAAATTTCTCATGACAAATAGTCATGGAATTAATATCCACTACATTATTTATCCCTTTTCTAATCCAATCCCATGTTTATTTGTTTGGGAGGAATTAAGATGAATTAAGTTTTTCATGACTAATCACTTCCCTCTCTATTAAACCCTCCTCCATTCCACTAGTTATCTCTCATATAAGGGATTGTGTGTCTAATCTGGATTATTTGTCTGAACCTTTATCTTGCATCTAAACATGAGATACAAATATTACTTTCAACAAATAATCTAATCCCATCCTTTAATCCTCCAATACAAACATGGCATTAGAATTATGCTCTTATCAGAACCCAAACACACACCATTTGAGATTATTTAAGTAAATTTAAAGTCTTATAGGCTAGGTAACCTTTCTTATATTCTAAACATGAGATACAAATATTACTTCCAACAAATAATTTAATCACATCCTTAAATCCTCCAATACAAACATGGCATTAGAGCCATGCTCTTATCAGAACCCAAACACACCATTTGAGATTATTTAAGTAAATTTAAAGTCTTATGGGCTAGGTAATCTTTCTTATATCATCTCTAATTTGGTATAAACTTATACAAATTTTATTGTATATAGCTGATGTGGCCAAATTCCTGATCAATGCCACATCATTCATTGTATAAATCACAGCAGCACAAAATACATAATAAAAAAATCATTCCAAACACCGTATAAGACTGGACATGTGAGTTTATATGCTATCTAATACAATTCAATCCCCACTTATCAGAACCCCAAACATAGCCTAAGTTTGCTCCTTGCTTCCTGGTTAAGCATATTTTAAAGTAGAATTGAACATCAGTGCCTGAAAATAGCTCTCCCTGTAATGTAGGAAAAATAACTGAATGTCATTACACAGGCATGAAATTGGTTATACTAGTAAGATCACAAATACCATCACTATGGGGGATTTAACAACAATAAATTAGGAAATAATATATGAGTTTCATTCTTCTATGGGCGTCCTTAAAATCAGTTTGGTTGCCAAGAAGATGGAGCAAAGCATGAGAAAATGTAGAGTCCTGTAGCCATTGCCATGACTTCTTTTCCTCGCTTCTCAGTTAAGAAATGGATAGAAGTATTGCCAGGGTTTAAAAAGAAAAGAATGCATCATAAAAGTACATGAAAAAGAAATTCCAGTTCATACATTTCAAATTGATTCTGACCTGACAAAATGCTGATCTCACTGAAAATTTCGATTATGGAAAGATGATCCAAATGTGATTCCGCCTGTATTAATAATATTGGTTCCTGCTTGTGTTAATTGCGACCCAAGGTTGCTAAGTCGCACGAGCTCGGGTAATATGACCGAACCAAGGTCTGGCCTGTCCTTCCTCCTCAGCTCACAACACTGTAAAGCCAGTTTAGCAAATGACAGCGCTTCTTCAAAAGGCCAATCTGTCACTGTTGGATCAAGCATCTCCAGAAACAAACAGCTCTCGATTGCCTTCCCAACATGGTGCATCAGACCAATAGGAGGCTTTGCTGTAAGAATTTGTAACATCGTGACACCGAAGGAATAAATATCTGATTTCACACCCAGCAACCCTGTTTGTTGATACTCAGGGTCAATGTAACAAAATGTTCCAGCTGCTGCTGTCATTTGGTATTGAGTGACACTATTAGCCACGGATGGTGGAACCAATCGGGCTAAACCTACATCACTTATCTTGCTCACGTAGTTTCGGTCCAAAAGAATGTTGGCTGGTTTGAGGTCTCGATGCACCAGGGGCTCTGGCTTTGTTTGGTGAAGAAAAAGGAGAGCAGTGGCAATCTCAGCGGCTATTTTGAAACGCACTCTCCATGGAATCGGAGGAGTGTTGTTTCTCCGGAAGAGCCTGTCTTCTAAGCTTCCATTTTCCATGTATTCATAAATGAGGCATCCATATTCAGGGCAGGCACCTAAAAGAAGAACCATATTTGGATGTCTTATGTAGCTTAGGACCTCAACCTGCATTGTGGAAATAATAACAGAAGGTAAAATGCTTAATTTCGTGTTCGGACATAGATTGACATTAGTACCTTTTCAAAGTTGCAATCTTCAAATATGATGTTTACTCAAGAAAATAAATTAATGCTCTTAAGTAGTTAAAACCGTTGTACACTTATTTTCCATTTTTTCCAAACTTCACCGAGTTCATATAGATGCTTTGCCTATGAATTTCACATAATTTCTTGGTATACAGAAGCAGTAGAAAAGGGTAGGCCTTCTGGTGGATGTCAACCACTTGTAGGATGGCATGAAATGAAAAAGTTTATATCATGCACTTTTGGCCTTTGACAAATAGAATTCATATCCTACCAGCTAAGCAGGGTCGAATTTGCTGACTTCATTTTATCAATTGGAAACATGAGTGAATTTGCTGACTTCCTTTATATGTTTTAGGGGGTGTTCGGAAATGCAGTGCACTCCTTTTCATTTGACATCTATAAAAATAGAAAGATTTGAATATCAAGACATAAAATAAATGAAAGAAAAAGATGCAAATAGATTGAGAAACAAGATTGTGTCGAAGACCTTTGCTGAGGTGGAAGAGGATGGTGCCTTGACATCAAGGACGCAAGATTTTAATTTAGGAGGGGCAAATTATTCTTGTAAGTTTTTAGGAGAGCATATATTAAAATTTTAAAAAAATTTTAGAGGGGCGAACCTATATAATCATAAAATATTTTGAACTAATACTACTGTAATAGTGAATTTTTTCAAAATTTTAAGGAGGCGGCCGCCCCCATCCGCCTCCCCTTAGGTCCGTCTATGCTTGACATCCTAGTGGTATGTTATGCTCGAGGACCTCAATCTAAAGTCGAATGGTTTACAGATAAGAAATTGACTTGAATTGATCTTTGTAGAGAAGTTGGAAGTGAAGATGATGGTGCAACGATGGCA
>JAULJZ010120001.1:0-11250 GCA_032270985.1 Heliamphora pulchella
AGACTCTGAAGCCTCGAACCTCAAGACCCCTAGACTCCTAGATCCATGAAATCCCGTGATCCTAGACCTCCGAATCCCGAGAACCCTGAATTTTCAGGACCCCAATAACCTGGACTCCCAAACCTTGGACCTTTTGTTCCTTTGAATCATAGACCAGTGGTGTTGGTGATAGAATGGTAGTGTTGACGGTGGTAACAGTGGTACGATGGTAAGAGTATAAAATGTAATTTTTTTTACCGAAATCAACTTATTTTTCATTGACTTAAAAATATTTTCCACTGACTTTTTAATTTTTGTCGTATCAAACACTAAAAAATGTAAAAAAATATTTTTTGTCAAAATAAACATAGCCATAGTATCAATTATGTTACGTTGTATTTATTTATATGAGATAAGAGATTACATATAATATTTTTATTTAATTATAAAAGTCAGATTAAATAATAGTCTGACTTCCAATGTTACTACTTCTCTAATTCAATTCGAAATAACAAAGAAGCCCTCGAAAGAGATAGAGAGAAGGGGGGGCGGGGTACCTGAGAGGCCGGTGAGTGGTCGCCCAGCACCAGCAGTTTCTTTTTGTTTTCATGGGCGCAAAAGTAGGAATACAAGACCATTCCGAGGATGGCGATGAGAATTCCGAGGATGTTCCGTGAGGTGAAAGGGTCGTGCAGCAGCGTGTAGCCGAAGGCAAGAACAAGACAAGTCTTCAGGTGCCCCAACACCTGATACGTTACCGGAGATGTCTTCCCAATTACCAAAAACGTGCTAAAATTCACTGAAACTGCGATCAAGCATGATAGCATGATGAAACCCTGCAAGGTCATTTTTTTTTTAAATTTAATTCACCCAAATCATCATCATTCTTTCATTTCTAAAACACACATCTCTGTAAGTAATGATTAAATATAGTCATGTTTGGACTATATTCCGATAATTTTATTTTATTTTTATTTTTTTTATAAAAAAATTAATATTTTGTTCATTATTTTTAACCTTTCTGAACCGTCTCGACAGAAAAAATAAAAAATCTTGATCGAAAAATAAAATTTTTTTACTAAAAATAAAAAAAAAACAATATAAAATTTGGCTTATTTTCTATATTTTTTTTAATGCTTTGATGAAATTTTTTAACTTTTTCGGCTCGTCTCAACGATAAGAGTTGAAAAGTATTATAGTTTAACTAAACAATTAAAAAAGTTCACTAAAAATGAAAATAAAACAAATAAAATAAGTAAATAAACAATTATTCCAAACGGAGCCAGAGAGGGTTTTTGTTCCTGTCTAAACTGTAGCTTTTAACTTTTAGTTAAATAAAATTTTTTTAAAAAATCAAATAATTGTGCTTTTTATAGCTTTTTGCTTATAATTCGTCATTTTAAATTAACAAATACGAGCTTTACTGTTTTAGGTTATAACTTTACAATTTTAACAAATATTTGCAATTTCGACTTAAAATCATAATTATATTTTTAATTATAATTTATAAGTTCATAATTTCAGCTATAATAAACTCCCCAATAGTGTAGTTATGTTACGTTTAATTATGACACATACTCTTTATAAAAGTGACCCGTCTGTTAAGTTAATTAAACAATTGCTTAAAATTCCCAACTTTAACGAATCCTAAATTTATTCGATTCTTTATGATATATACAATTATATATTACCTTTACAAATAATTTATATTAACAAAGTCTAAAACAATATAATTTAATAGACACACAAATAAAATAGTCTATCCCCAACTAAAAGTAATAAAATCTTACATATTATTAGATCGACTACCTCACAAAAAGATTAAACGGATCAATCCTGTTATTATTTAAAAAGAACATATTAAAAAGCTTGATTATAGAAATTTAGTTAATAATTTTGCATCTCAAAAAGTGAAAAAAAATAGAAAAAAAAATATAAAAAAAAATATAAAAATAAAAGACCTTAATTTCTAATCCCCTCTAAAGCCCCCCAAAATGATAGAGCCGCCTCTCTCTTGTTATATATATGGGTAGGGGTATACTGTTCTAAAAATATCATATTCTTTTGTTCTAATACACTAGAAACCGTTGAATTATGTGAGAATTTTAAAAACACCGAAATTAAAAAACATGATCTAACTGCTTTCAATACATTGACATATCAAGAGAAGAAATTTTCGAAATGGAGGATTTCATGTCTCCTTATATTCATCTACAATTGTAGGTATACTAAGTTTGGAAAATGTAACCCTTCATTTTTTGTGGAGAAATAATTTTCGTGACTCGTGACTTTCATGACTTGAAAGCGCGTCACGACGCTATAGTCGACATCTTTTGCTATTGTGCGAGGTCATGACCTCTACGATAGTTGTAAAGATAAAGATAAATGTACATGAATGTGGAAAAGAAAAGAATTAAAGCATCAAGATTGAAAAAAAAAAAAGAAAGAAAGAAGAGCCAAAGAGAGCGGGAAAAAGAATTACCAATACTATTGGAGTATATTTGTGAGCAAAGACATTTTGCTTGGTGAGGTACTGATCCACAAAAGGGCCAGTGACAAAGAGAATAGCAGATTGAAATGGGGCAGACTGATAGAGCAGCAGTGTAGAAGACACATTAAGCCTCTTTTGTATTGTGTTTGTCAGCTGAAATACACCATTAGGTTAAGGAGAAAAAAAATAAAAATAAAAATAATATTTCTGATAGACCAATTCTATAGTTTATATATACATATATGGGTTGTGCAAACCGCCATCCACCTGACGGTGGACAATAGTTTAATCGAAACCAAAAAGATTCGGTTCAATACATTTTCGGAGGAATTTATTGCACAAAAACGTTGGGATGTAGGTTCCCGATGAGAGAAACCTAATGAATGTCAAATGTTCCAGTCTCGTAGTTCAAGACTTTAGATTTGATTTTGGGATATGCCTTTTAGTTAAGGATCTTGCAGATCGATATATTTTGTACATATATTCATGCATTATTTATTCATTTTTCTACTCATAGTGAGCAGTGGTCAGTATTTTTCTGTGTGTAATCGATAACTTGGTCTAGGTACCTCTCTTTACAGACACCCATCCTGAGATACCAAAAAAAAGAGTAGATCTCTTTTAACATACTCCACACGTGTAAATTCGGTAAGCAAGACATCTTGTTAGCTCCGAGAATCCGAACTTCCGACCTCATTTGTGGGAGAATGGGGGAAAGAACTACTCAAGGCTACTCCTCAGGGGGCAGGGGTACTAATTATGAAGTTGGAAAGGCTAATTGAAAGGTCTCCAGGACCAGAATTAATTGACCCTTTCTAGGAATGAAAAACACTAAATCTAGAAGGAAAAGAAAAGAAAAGAAAGCAATGGAACAAATGAAAGGGATACAATTTGGCCAACACAGGTTGTGATGATAGCCAGAAGAGAGAGAACTGTCCCAACGGAATTGAGTTGCAGATCAGTTACGGAGGCGATGCCGACGCCGACAAGTAGGAGGAAGAGGGAGAACTTTATCTTTTGGCTGCAAGAATTCAAAGTAGGAAAATGACACAAAATTAGAATTTCCCAACCATTCACTCAATGTCTATTAAACATCAGAAAATTCTTTTAATTTTATTAATCGAGTACTTAAACAATCCAATTTTGATCAATTACGCTCTGACACGAAACGTGAGAGCGTTAATAGATCGAAATCAAATTATTTGTTGCTGTTATACAACCTGAATTGCTTTTTCAAGAAAATAGTCTCCAGTAGCACAGTGAAAGGTATGATTGCTAGTTTGGTCATCTGCAAAAAAAACAAAATAAACCAAGAATATTAATAGATACAATACACAAACGTACTAAAATGATCCCAATTTCAATGACAACTTCAGTTAGTTTTGTGTAAGCTGTCTCTAATATTGCAAACACAATTGAGATTGAGTCTTTACGAGATGGGGTGCATGCTGTGTGACTTAGTCACAATAAGGTGGATTGTGAGTGCTGTTGGCATCTTAATTCGGATTTCATAATTTGATTGGAACTATGCATTATTTTGGGTTTATCGAGTAGGTAATTAATGTAAAAAATCAGATCAATTGAACATCGGTATGACCTGTGCACATTTGTGTTGCACTTTATTCTCAAAATTTTATAAGACAAATCATTTTTTTCCCAAAACAATTATATACCAATCATGTAGGTACCGATCATACCACACCCAAAATAATAAAAGGTTCCAATCAAATTATGAGATTCCAACTAAGATGCCAATGACACTCATAGCACACCCTTTTGTGACAAGGTCACAGTTGGCACACTGATTCCAGTCTTTTTCCATGTTTTTCGTTCTCTTTTTTATATGAATTCTTCAAGACTCTAATGATCCATGCCAAATATTTACACTTAGTAAGGACACAAGATACGTGTTCGACGTGTAATCTCAATTTGCTTTTTTTTTTTTCATAACTTTTAGTTTGTAATTTTTTATTTTAAATCAATAAAGATAAATTATGTAGTTTTATATTATAAGTTCATAACTTTAACAGACGTTTATAATTTCTGCTTAAAATTATATTTATATCTTTTAAAATATAATTTAAAAATTCATAATTTCAACTACAACAACGCTCACAGTATAAAGTAAGGAAAGAGCAGACGAGAGAATAGAAGAGCACCTGGTAGAAGCCAATAGAGTTGAATCCCAAGCTGAGGTTGAGAAATCCAATGGAGACTCCATTTAGAATCCCAAACACCATGACTGTCTTCATGTCGATTGGTTTGCTCTCGAAGAAATTGAGGCGTTGCGCCGCGTGAAGAGTGCAGTATGTTACCATCAGATGCCAACTGGTAAGTGTCGTTGCTGCACCACCACCACAACAACAACAACAAAACCTCCAATAAACTCGCATTGCATTGCGTTGCATTGCAAGAGTCACTATTCGGTGCTCTCCGAGTGACAATTTCCTTGATATTTTTACCTAATATACAAGTTTTACTATATGAACATAATGACTCATCTTTGTTGGGTCGTTAAGAGACTAAAAATAACCCACATAGTATATGTTGCGATCATTTATTTATCAAGAGTGCGTACCAAGTGGTACTTTAGAAGTTACCTAATAATTTGTCGCATTGCAAATACTTATAAATGATCGGCACAAATTTTTAACGCCGAAAATTATTTGTTTATCTGTCCCAATGTATTGAAGGTCGTTAAATCAAGTGAAAATTTCGAAGCACGAAAATCTCCCAGCGTATTTAACGGTTCTTAATGCGTTAGGACATAAGAACATCTAATTTTAATGATTAGTGGACCCTTGCGCTTATAAATTTAAAATAGTTTGGTGAAATTAAAGCATGAAAAATTAAAATATACTTACTTTTTACTTTCTTTTCTGTATATCCCCATATGGGTATGAGAAAAAGGTAAAATTGTTTTCTAGAAATTCTAAAAACTTCTTAGCTTTGCCAAACAAGACTTTTTAAAAAGATAACAAAGAAATAAATTATTATGTTGTCAAACAATTTAACATTTTTCTTTTTTACATTTTTAGAAATACGTATGACATGCACATTATACAATTGTTAAAAACAAATTATAAAAACTCATTCCGAACACTTGTATATATTGTGAATTCTTTCACCTATATGAATGGCTCGAATAAATATTGTGTGATTTATTTGTTGTTGCTTTCTGTGTTACTGAACTATTTATAAAGGGCTTTGAGCTAAAATTATTCGTAACTCATTCAACTGTGCAACTAAATCAAACTCGAATTTAAATGTGCGCCCGATAATTAAGTAGATGAACTCAAGTTAAAATGAATTGGGCTTGGTAGAGTTTAACCAGATTGTTACATACCTATATAATATCCTATAATTAATGTGCTATGCCTATAATACATTATATATATATATATATATATATATATGCATAATTAATAACATTATGTATTGGAGCCAATCTAGGGCCAAGCTTAAAAAATGCAGTGGCATAGCCAAGGACAATTGTAAAAGCTCTAGCTAGTGATAGTGATATTCTAACTCCTAATTGACCAAGGAAGACAGCCTCTCCACACATTATGGATTTTTTTTTAGCAACCTGATTTTAACAAGGATAATATGGATAAGGTCTAGGTTTTTTTATTGGAGTTTTTTCTTCTTTTTTATATATCTTTTTTAATTTTTTAATTTTAAATTTTTATTTTTCTAATTTTTTTTTATGGCAAGACTAATCTAGAAAGTATGTTCTGAGTTAAAGTTGAAAAAAACTGAACTTGTCCTGTAGCCCTGGTAAAGGTCTAGTGGGCAGTTCATCTCTCTCTCTCTCTCTCTCTCTCAGGCAAACAAAAATTAAAAATTAACTTTAATTAAGAAACCAAAGCCTATGGCTTTGTTTGGGCTAAATTTTGAAAATCTTATTTATTTGTCTTTTCATACTTTTTTTAATTTTTTAATTTTAATTTTATTTTTTTGAGTCGTATCAATGAGACGAACCGAAAAAAGTAAAGAATTATAATCAAAAGATTAAAAAAATTTATTAAAAATAAAAATAAGCAATATAAAATTTGATTTATTGGCTTATTTTAGCTTATTTTTTGTCTTTTCTAAATTTTTTTATATTCTAATCAAATTTATTTAATTTTTTGGCTTATTTCGGAGAAGAAAGTCAAAAAGTACATTAATAATTTGACAAAACAGTAATTTTTTTCCTAAAAACAGAAAATAAACAAAATAAATAAGCAAATCAGCAATTATTCTAAACAGACCCCATATAAGAGACTTAATTGAAGCCAGCTCATGAAAGTTCAAGGACAAAAAATAGCCCCTCTTTGGCCTCACTAAAAAGACCCTATAGTTTTTGGTACTTCTAACAAATTAATTATTTTTTTTAAAATAAAAGCTATAAATACATCACAAACATATTAAATTTTTTTTATGTAAAATAATTATAATACTCTTAATTAACAAAAAGCCAAACGAAACCTATACTAGAGAATTAATTGAAGCCAGCCCATGAAAATTGAAAGAAAATTAAAAAAGTCTATGTACCCAAAAAATATACTCAAATTTTATTCTGAAAGTGATTTGTATAGTGCAGATTCATATTTAATAGGATATGAAACATGCTCTAAGTGAATTTTAACTATTTACTTTAAATTCTGTGTAATTTTTTGAATTCATAGCATTGCTGAAGAAAATTAAGAATAGAAAATTTGAAAAGTTACCAAATGGGAAGCCAAGATTGCTCATCAAGGCTTTGTTACAGATGACGATGGAAACCGACGACGCCACCGAAAGGAACAGTGCGCCGATGACACCGAAATGGAAGCCTGACATTTCTCCCATCTTCCATGAATTTTCAAAAAATACACAAAACAAAATTAAAGAACATTAGAGAATATTAATAATGCATCTACTTTGAAATTCTCCTGCATATGAGAATTTGAGAAATGACAGGAATGACCTTAAGACCCTGTTTGGGCTATCTAAAAGGCTGGGTTTTTTTACAATAAAAAATCAGTTTTTAAGCTATAACTATTGATTTCTCTAAAAGGCCAATTGTTTTTTCAAGAAAAAGCTTATATATATTCCAAGCACACTAATTTTTTCTTTGAGTAAAATAAATACAATACTATTAATTAAAAAATCAATTTTACTCTAAAAAAATATTAAAGAATTATGTCAATATTCCAAATACTACAACTTAAAAGTAAAAATATATCAGATATTTTAACAAAAAGTATAAGAAAATCAATCCTAAAAAAATTATCAATTTTTAAATTCAACACTCTTAACTTTTTTTTTTATCCCCGTTTGTTTTTTAAAAAAAATAAAATTTTTTAAAAACTAAATTTTTAAACATTTCAAACAAAACATAAGCACCTAATTACATGGTAAACCGTAATGTATATATATACCTGGCATGGGGCATGCTTTTAAAATTGGTGGGACAATGATTAGGAGATATATGAGGCCCACTCTAAAGGTTAGTTCCGCGTTTGATTGCGGGATTAGAATAAGAGATTATTTTTGGTATAAACATGGGTTTCATATATATTTTAGTCTATAGTTTAGTTAGTTATGAGATTATTCCATTTGAATGAGTTATAACTAATGTTAGGATTAAATGATGAATAACTAAGATCAAGGGCATGCAGCATGAGATTGTGGGGATTAAGTGTATTTAGGCTATTTTCTCATTAAATTCATTTGTTAAAAATAATTATATCTCTTTATCTAGTTATTTATATCATCATACCAATCAAACGTTAAAATAATTTTGCGATATAATTTATTTTTTATAATTTTATTTATAATCTCATGATATAATTTATTCTTCACAATTCTATGTATATTCCTATCATATCTTTATCTTTTATCTCACTTTTTTCTCTTTTTATTTTATAATAATATAACTTACCGTTTTATTCCGTAGTATAATTTGGTGGTAGTTTATAAATTGTAACTTATAATAAAAGTTGTGAGTATTTAGTAAAGATTGCAACTTATAACTGAAATAGAAGAAAAAATAATTATAATTTATAGCAGAAGTTGTAAGTATTTAGAATAAATTATAATTTATAACTAAAATTAGTAATAAAAAATTAAAAATAGTATCCAAAAATTTTGCCAAACACACTCTTTGTCCCCATTAAATAATTTTACAATCAAATGTGCCCTTGTTGTACACATGTACAAACTTTAAAGACTAATAATCAAGATTTTAATATTAACACGTAATAAAATTTTGAACATTCAATATTAATATTTATAAATAAAAACATAGAACAATAATGTCTAATATCGATCGGTACAAAATATATAATAGCTAGACCTATTTAAGAAGTTAAGTTATTGTCTTCGTTTTTTTTTTTTTTGATAATTGGGTATTCGGGCCAGCTTGTGTGTACCTCAACTAATCTCAGGACCCTGAAATTAACAATCAAATAAATTTCTAATGGTTTTGAAGAAATTTAAATCAGTAATTATTAGAGTGCAAATCCAAGGTCTAACCAGTTGTTTTACCCCAGGGTTATTGTCTTTGCTTTTCAAGAATGTAAAATATGTCACCATATGTAGAAGGTGTTTGTTCTTCATTTTTGCTTTTAGTTTATAATTTATTAAAAAGTTTTAAAAAACATAAACATTTGTACTTATAATTTTTAAGTATAGTTTTTAATTCTAAATCAATAAAAACAAATTTTATAATTTGAAGTTATAAATTTACAACCGTAAAAAATACTTATATTATAATTTATACTTAAAATCATAATTTAGTCTTTTCAAACTATAATTAGTAAAACTGATAATTTTAACTCCACCAAACACAGTATAACAGTTATTACCTTCATGAAAGTAAAGAGTGCAGGAGTGTTTATGACACCTGAAAGTCCAGCAACAAACCAGTAATTATCTTCATCATCCTCCACATATATATCTAGAGAGAGAGAGAGAGAGAGAGAGAGAGAGAGAGAGAGAGAGAGAGAGAGGTAAAAAAACCCATCAACAATTAACTCTAAAAACCAGAAAAAGAACAATAACTTAGGTTAGGAATTATTGGTAAAAACAAAACATGGAATGAACATCTTAATTAGGGTTAATTGTTTAAAAAAAGGGCTGGCAGACTAGCAGGTGCAAGAAATCTGTCATCAAAAATTGGAAACCCTAGTTCTTAATGAAGCCCAAATGATTACTTACTGAATTTTGTGGGAAAAAAAAAACAATTCTTAAAACAGAAGATAGAGGAAGATATGAGAAAAGAAAAACACACGCGCACACACACACAGAGTGAGAGAGTGAGATAGTGAGAGAGAGAAGAGGAAGCCTGAGCATTAGAGTTTGTTTACCTATTCTCACTTGGGTTTCTTGGTGGATTCAGAATTTGGTGATAGAAGAGCTTGTATAGTGAGTTGATCTACTCCCTATACAGACAGCCTTAATTCCTCTAATGATCCATGCATCCTTTTGGGCAAGACCATCAATTTGGAGAGAGACAGAGACAGAAAGAGAGAGATCAGTTATATTTGTGTTGCATCTGTCAGATCTGTGATCAAAAGATGAAAATCGGATGGTTCTGATGTAAAGGACCATCCTTATCAATGGGTTTTT
The DNA here is from genome assembly GCA_032270985.1 of Heliamphora pulchella. Classification (NCBI taxonomy): domain Eukaryota; kingdom Viridiplantae; phylum Streptophyta; class Magnoliopsida; order Ericales; family Sarraceniaceae; genus Heliamphora; species Heliamphora pulchella. The sequence goes on from JAULJZ010120001.1 coordinate 10,067, forward strand.
TTTTTTTTAGAACATGGGATTATAAAAAAAAATTTGTTAATCTACTTAATAACAAGAATGAACGATACTTATTTTCTTTTTAATTTAAAATTGTGAGGTTCATTATCAAATGATTCAAATATATGATGAGTTCTACCGTTCAGATAAATGAAAGAGTGATAAGGTGAATGAATAATAAGTACCAATAATTGTGAGATCAGACGAACTTTCATGGCAAAATATTTTTTATTATGATTTATAATTAATAATTTCGTTTTTATTATTATTTTTATAGAATATTATGTTTCTAGTTTGAGATTATTTAGTCTTTTTATTTTACTTAATTTCTTGTTTTACAAATATTAAGCTTACTTTGTTGTTTTCATTTTTATTGCTCTGAAGGGATATTTGGATCGAGAGATAGGGAGGAACCAGAGTAGATTGAAAAATATGGAGGTTTATATTTTAATTTTTGTCTCATAAAATAACTAATATCACGTTTGTATCGCGGGACAATATCTATTTATCCTATGGATGAGAAATTATTAATCCCTCATTCATAGTATTAATAATAGGAAACTCCTCCGGTTATTATTAGATCAAGTTTCAGATTCTCTTCTCTATTTATCTAAACGTCATAAATAATTTTATCAACTCGTATCCTATTCTTATCCCAACTAAACATGAACTAATTTTTTCACTGTACACATAATTTATTCTATAATTATTTGATATTAAAAAAATATGTGGGACCCATAGAATTATCAATTCTTTCTATCCTACCATGTGAGCCCTAAACGTCATTAGAAATTAGGATATAAGCCTCTGAGATATTTAGTTTTGGTGGTTGATTAATAAGAATTTTTAAGAATTTTCTCTTATTTGTGTTCGATATTATGTTTCTCTAATTCGAACAAACTTGTGAATTTTAATGTCAGTGTTCTTCTAATTAACCAATATGTTTTCCAATATATATCAGGTTTATTGTCATGCATATGGTGAGTTTTATAATTTAAATCAATAAAAAAGTGATCAGCTGAATATGCAATAGGTACACTCTTTTAGGTCAATAAAATAGTGGGAATTATTGAAAATAGCAGTCTGGGATCTTGCATGTGGGAATGACCGAATGAGTTTAATTGTTTCATGCCAATCGTGGCACTAAAGTAAATTTAAGAAGAGAAGTGCTCCTGCATTGTCCTTTC
>JAULJZ010120023.1:0-11249 GCA_032270985.1 Heliamphora pulchella
ATGGTTAGGGGACCCCCCTGAGCAACAAAGCCGGGTGGTTGCTCCATATAAACCTCTTCCTCCAAATCACCATGAAGAAAGGTATTCTTCACATCGAGTTGATATAAGAGCCACTGATGAGAAGAAGCCAGCGATAAGAACAGACGAACGGAGGCCATCTTGGCAACAGGAGAAAAAGTATCAAAATAGTCAAGGGCATAGGTCTGAGCATAACCTTTGGACACTTAACGAGCCTTTAAACGCTCAAGGGAGCCATCAAAACGAAATTTGACTGCATAGACCCTCTTACAGCCGATCGCAGTTTTTCCCGGAGGAAAACATACCAGGTCCCAAGTATTATTAGTCTCAAGAGCATTTATTTCCTCAACCATAGCCTTGCGCCAAACTGGATGAGAAAGAGCATCGACAATAGAGTAAGGCAAATTATGCTGATAAAGAGTATTAATACCCTGCTGGACAGTAGTCAGTAAACTACGATAGGATGTAGTATAGAAAGGATGATCTCTACAACTACGATAAGATTTCTGTAAAGCAATAGGAGGGTCACTTACCTAATCAGAGGTTAGATCTGGCTGAGGAGATACGGACTCGAGTAGAGGAGAGGTGGTGGAGCCTGGTGACACTGAGGAGTTGGAGGATCATGTAAGAACATGTGCCTCAGAAATAGTAGGCGAAGACTCCTTGGGAATATCAACCGGAGGACTAGGCACAGGTGATGATGCCACTGGTAAATCATGAGAGGATTAATACAGCAAAATCTGATCTAGACCATCATCAATAGAGGTGAATGGTGGAGTAGCTGACCCATAGAATGAAGTAGATTCAAGAAACACCATATCTCGAGAGACAATAAAGCGTCGCAAGTCAGGACTATAACATCGATATTTTTTTTGGGTTTTAGAATATCCGATGAAGTTACACTTTAGTGTGCGAGCATCCAACTTTGTCACATTTGGCCTGGTATCTCTCACATAGCAGACACACCCAAAGATCTTAAGTGGTAAAGAAAAAGAAATCTGCTGAAGGAGTAAAACAGACAAGGGTATAGCACCATGTAGGATAGAGGAAGGCAAACGATTAATAAGATAACATGCGGTCATCACAGCTTCACCCTAGAAAACTTTAGGAACTCGCATCTGAAACATCAAGGCACGTGCAGTTTCCAAGAGATGTCTATTCTTTCTCTCAGCCACCCCATTCTGCTGAGGTGTGTCAGGGCATGAGGTTTGGTGAATAATCACATGTATACGCAGGTAGGAACCTAACAAGCCACCAACATACTCACCTCTATTATCACTACGGAGAATTTTCACAGTTGTACCAAATTGAGTGAGGACTTCATTACAAAAGACAGTGAACACAGTAGGTAATTCAGACCACTTTTTCATAAAATAAAGATAAGTAGTGCGAGAATAGTTATCAATAAAAGTCACAAAATACCAAAAACCAAATAGAGATGTGACAAGACACGGGCCGCAAATATCGGAGTGAACTAAAGAGAAAGGACTCATGGTTCTATTATTCTGTCTAGACACATACGGCACGCGCAAGTGCTTAGCAAATCTACACGACTCACATTCCAGCTGTGTATCCTGACTTAAACTGGGACATAGTTTCTTTACACTTGGCAAGGAGGGATGACCCAGCTGACAATGTATATCCAATATCTGAGATGATCGCCCAGAGCATGCAATATCCAATGTTTCATCCAGTACAAACAGGCCACCTACCACCTATCTTCTACTGATAGTATTTCTCGAAACTAGATCCTAAAAAATACAATGATCAGGAAAAAATGTGATTGAGCAGTTCAAATCCCTGGTAATGCGACTCACAGATAGTAAGTTAAACAGATTAGCAAGAGTATGTAAAATATCAGAGAGTGTAATAGATAGAGATAGAGTAGCTACTCCTTATCCTTTCACCTCCAAAGTGCCACCATTAGCAACAATCACCCCATTGTGTTCAAGGGTCAACTGATTAGATGAAAAAGTACTTGTGGAGTGGGTTATATGGGTAGAAGCACCTGAATCTATCATCCATGATCTGGGAGTGGCCATATATGCAGCTGGATTACCTGCAACCATGGCGGATGGAGTATCGACTGTGTTCCCAATTCGCATTTAAATGAACTGATCATATTCTTCTTGCGTCATATTTGTAGTGCGCCTCTCAGCAGAAGGAGGAGGAGGAGCATCATACTTGGCCAAAGCATTGGCTACATAGGATGTAGGACACCCATGTAGCTTTCAACCCGAGCTTTGTAAGTGTCCCTGCTCTCCACAATAGTAGCAGGACTTAGTGTCACGTCCACGTCGACCTCCACCCTGTCCTCCATCACGGCCTCTACCCCCTCGACCTCCATCACTTCGGCCACCATCACGACCTCTACCATGAAAACCACCTCTACTCCCACCACAAAAGGCCCCTAGGGCTATATGGTCACTCTGATCGGCAGTAGTACTATGAGGTTCGTCTCAACTAATAGTTCGGCTCATCTGTCGGAAGACCTCAGATAAAGATGAAATGTCAGACCCAGCTAAAATCTGAGAGCGTGCTGAGTCAAGTTGTTGGTTCACCCCAGCGAGGAAACACACTACCAAAAACTGCATCCGCTGCTTGCGAAAAACCTTATATCAATTGGTAAAGGGGACCAACTGATCATACTCATCTGCCAGTATCTTGAACTCTATGAAACAGTCAGTGAAAGAGTGATCTCCCTGCTGTATTCGAAAAATACTCCGCATCACATCATATAATTGGGACTGGTCATTAGTCGAGGCAAATGTCTCCTCGAGAATGGCATATATGTCTCAAATAGTCGTGGCATTAGCCACCAGAATCTCAACGGAGGACTGCATTGAATTCAACATTTTACTCAGTAATCGGGCGTCATTTCACTTCCACCGCTTATAGTCATCAGATCCCTTCTTCGGAGGATCTTCAAACAAATGGTCTTCTTTTTTCATACCTTCAACTGTAAGTAATACCTTTTTCTTCCATAATACATATGTTTGCGGTCCAGTCAACTTTGAATCTACCAATCGTGTGAATAAAAAAAACACATCCGTGATTCCTCATTGTCTATCAAATCTCACTGGAGAATCCTCTACTCTTGTGGAATTTTCCGTCGACATCACAATAACTCAATGGCAACCCTCAAGGAATCACGAGCAAACACACCAACAAGCAAAAGGACGCACCAACACCTTCAATCATTCATATATGGACCGCAAATCACGCAGTCAATTCATCTCCATAAAATAAAAGAACACTGCGGTAGCCCTTAGACCCTCAAATTAGTAGTTAGGGTTACTTTGGGGCTGTCGGAACATGGAGAGGAAGGAACAAAGAATAGTGCTTACACCAGTGGGCTAACACGAAGGGAGGCACCTAGAAAAGCTAGGGTATCCAAATTGGCAAGCGGTTGGGCTGAAGAAGAGAACATAGGTCGCTAGATCTGGAAAGAGGGAGAACAGGTTCTGTCGGCGTGCGAAGAAGGGAATAGTGGCCGAAACAGTCGTCGAAAAAGAGACAGAAGGTGCTGTCAGTGCTGAGCAAGGATAGTCGATGCTCGAGGAAGGCTATCGGTGTTGGAAAGTGGCTGTCGGCTCTTGAGGAAGGCTGAGCAAGAATTGTCGGCGATAGAAAGTGGCTGTCGGCACTTGAGAAAGGCTGAGCAAGGGTTGTCGGTGCTAGAAAGGAAGAGAAAAGGGCCTGTCGGCGCTGCAAAGTGGCTATTGGCGCTTGAGGAAGGCTGAGCAAGGGTTGTCGGCGCTGGTTTAGGGTTTCGTGGCTGGTGGTTGTGGTTTAGGGCTAGGGTTTGATGTAATCACTGGTTTGATGCTCGTAGTGGTGGCTGTGGCTGGAGGAGAGAGGCTAGGGTTAGGGTTTCGTGGAGGCTGGTGGCTGGTGGCTGTGGCTGGAGGTGGGAGGCTAGGAATATGGTTTCGTGGAGGCTAGGATTTTACGGTAGCTCTGATACCATGTCAAGAATAATGGAAAGTCGTACCCAAAAAGATAGACGAGTACTCTTATTTGTAATAAAGCTAGTCCACATCATTACATCCCTACACCCACACAGACAGGTTAAGACTTATAATAATAAGGATACTACTACGATACATATATATCTAACACGTATGCCCTTACAGCACCCAGTTCTTCCAAGGCACCAGTTATGCCTAATGAGGCAGCTATTCTTATAGTGAGTAGAGGTACTTTTTGAGTATGCAGACTTTGGGCCAGTGTTCTTATAACACGGGAGCTTTGTGTTTCTACATTTCATTTGTTTTGGGAGTTGGTGATAGATTTCGTGGATGGTGTGCTGTGTTGAGACAACGGTTAGTGAGGATGTGAAGTTGGGGCGAGTTGTAGTTCGTGTGTTATTGAGGTAGTTAGCCGTTGTTTAGAATATATAGCCTTGTTTGACTGTATCCTAGGAATGGTTTGGTTGACCATCTCTCATGCTTGTGTCGATCGCGATCGATAGGGTGTTTTACTTCGACCTTGTCTTGAATTTTAGAGACGAAATTCCTTTAAGGAGGGTAGAGTTGTGAGACCCTAACCCGTTTTCTTTATTTGGCATTTTTTAACGCGTGTTTGTCGTTTTCGTTACAGTATGTTTGTATGTGTTTTTATGCATGTTTGGGTTTATATATGCATGTGGGGTTGGTTTCCGGGGCCGTTGGGCATTGTGGTGCGAATTTTAAAAAATAAATAAATAAATTTCACGAGCCTATAAATATCTATTTTTTGATATTTTTAAAAGATATTTCAACTCTCTACCTTTTTGAAACCTAAAACGCTCTGCCTTCTCTCTAACTTCTCGGAGGCCTGGGGCTTGATTTTCAACGATCAGATAACGGGTTCTTAGTATCCTCGTGGTGGGCTACGCATTCATCTGGACAGAATTTCATTCCGACGAAGTTTAATTTTGCATGTGGATTGAGGCATCGAGTTTTTAACTCAACGAGTTAGGATTTTAGACTCTCATGTCTTATAAGGGTGCTACGAGTAATCGTGTGTGTTTTTACCGTTTAAATATACGTGAAAAATTGATTTCTGTTTTGATAAATTGGGTTTTGGTTTAAAAGGCGTTTTGTGTTGTTTTCGGTTCAGTGAATCGGGTTTTGAAATGTTTCTTTCGGTGGTTCTTGATGGTTTTGGGCTAGGGTATGTCTGAGGGTGTTGAAAGGGTGTTTAGAGGCTTTAATTTGGGGTTGAGATGGTGGTTTTTGTAGCTCGGAGTCAGTTTTCGCCGTAGGTCAGTCGACTGACCTGGGTGGTTCAGTCAACTGGGTCGACAGCGTGTTGTTCCAATCGATTGAGTTTGGGGGTTCAGGTCGACTGGGTTGGTTCTGTGTTGGGTTTTCGATTTCCAGTAGCCTTTTCAGTCGAATGGATAGGGGTGCCCAGTCGACTGATGTCCTGTGTGGGGCGTTTTGTTGTTTTGGTGGTCTTGTTGTGGCTTTTCAGTCAATTGAATTATGAGGTTCAATCGGCTAGCTCTTCTTTAGTGGCCTTTCGGTCGATTGAAGTATGGCGTTCTGTCCATTGGACTCATGAAGAGGGGTGTTGGTCGTTCCTTGTTTTGGTTGGTTGTGGTGGGGCCGTGGTGGTTCGTGTCATTGTCATCCTCGAGAGTGACGTGGGTACGTTTACCGTCGTGTTTGTGCATAGTTGGGTGCGGGGTGTGTTTAGGCCTGTGGTTCTTTTCCTAAAAATGGGGTTTTGGGAAAAGATGGGGTTTTGGTGAAACCCATTTTGTGGGAGGTTTGGAGTTGGCCTTTGGGTATGTCTTGTTCAGTAAGTTGTTGATCATGTCGGGTGTGTGGCATGTGATGTTGTGGCGGGTTATATGGCGACGTTATGTGAAGCGTAGTATTTATACGTGGTTTTATGTATTTAAAACTCTAATTTTATTCGTGCATGTTGTAGGACGGATATGTGAACTTACGTGGTCTTGGTGCATTTAAAACTCTAGTTTTACTTATGTATGGATTACGTGTGGGTTGCATGTGTTGTATGGGTTAACTCTGGTTAACAAATCTACAATGAGGGGCGTACATTGGTCCTACGGTGAGAAGCCGTGGAGGTGTTTTGAATATTAAAACTCTGGTTTTAAAGATGTATAATGAGGGGCGTATAGGGTCATACGGTGAAAACCTGTGAAGATGTATAATAGAGGCGTATATGGTCCAATGGTGAAAATTCGTGAAGAAGCATAAGGAAGGGCGTATATGGTCCTACGGTGAAAATTCGTAAAGATACATGTGTTGCGTATGTTAACTCTGGTTGACGATCCGATATATGTTAACTTTGGTTAACAATGCATTGGTTAGGGCGTATATGGTCTTTCGGTGGAAACCAGAGAAGATGCATGTGTTACGTTATGTGGATGACATGTGTTGAGTATGAATTTTTATGTATTTAATATAACTGTTGTTGGAGCTTGGGAGTGTCGATGTTTATATCTGTGTTGCATGTGGGGCTCGTGGGAGTCGGGGCTCGTAGGAGTCTATCTTTTCTTGTGAAGCATTATAGTACATGTATCAAACTATTTTCGAGGTTCATATGAGCAGTAATATAAAATCGTTTTTCAAATGTTTTCTCTTGAGACTCGTATGAGTTGTGATATAAAACCGTTTTCAAGGCTTGTGTGAATTAAAAATCGCACATTGTTTTCCTACCATGTTTAGCTTTTATTTCATGCTTGTCTAATTTTTGTTGAGCTCTGGCTCATGGTGTGGGATTTTAAATATTTTTCAGGTATCAGTCACGCAGGTTGATCAAGGTTGCCGGAGAGGTGGAAGATCTGTAGTCTTCCTTTTTGTTCTTTTTGGACCATGTATGTTTACATATTATTTTTTGGTATTGGAATCGTGTATTGTAAGCCGTTTCGCAGTTAGATTTAATGCATGTATGTTTGACCTGTGAGTAAACATCGGGTTGGGTGTTTTATATGGTTGTTTATGGGTGTTTCACGTGACGTAGAGTTTGGGACGTGATAGCACCCACGTCTGATATCGCTATAGATTTCTTCTCGCCATCTATTTTATCTGCCCTTCTCTCTTTATTCTCTCGCCCACTCAAAGATGCTTCAAATTTGATACTTGTAATTAGACTAGTAAAAAGAAAGGATCCGTCCATAGAGTTAAATCTCCCGGAGAGACGCACATATGCACAAAGAGAGCGTACACCTGAGTCCAAAGGGTGGCAGTTATGATAAACAAAATTTGGGAAGAAGAAAAAGACGACCAAAGACAACTAGGACAATTATAAAGACGACGATGCAAGGGTTTTGTTTCTTTTAGTTTTTAGTTTGTCCCGTAGAGGGGATATTTGTTAGTCCTAGGCTACTTAAGAGGGGGTGAAATGGGTTTTAAAAATAACTGGACTATTTAAAAAAAATTTTGAAAACTTTTTAATTTCACACAACAATTATGGCAATAAACATAGATAAAATAATGGATAAAATTAAAGAGGTAAGGAAGAGTGATTAGAACAAGACACAAAGGATTTATAGTAGTTCGGCTACTTCACAAGCCTACATCTACTCCTCAAGACTCCCATTGAGAATTTGCACTATAATTTAATGCTTCATGTAGACACCCCAATTTGACCCCACCCAATCTTAGGTGAATCCGATGACGAAAACAGGTAGAATAAGTGCTTTAGTTCGATCCTCGTGAAGTGATCCAAGTTCGGAATTTGAACCTTAACCATCAAAAACCTTCAAAACTAATAACTTGTTGTCCAAGCAATTCCCAAACATGGCGACCGCCAACTCCATTGTGGCAACCGCCAACTCCATTGTCGCCAACTCCATTGTGGCAACCGCCAATAGAACTTTTTCCGACATGGCGACCACCAACTTCAAATGGCCTGACGTGTCTAAAAACGTGTCAACATTTCCTTGGTTGAAAAACTCTATAAAACCGTACCTCTGGTACGTTTTCAAAGACAGAAAAATTAGAGAGATGTTTAGTGAGAGAAATTCTGCCGAGACGCCGAGTAATTTCGAGCCCCGACCCCGAAGCCTTACCAAAATGCCGTAAACCGAGTCTCCGAAGTCCTACAACCCTAACTTGGATCACAACCTGAGGATTGGACCATTGGAGCACATTTCTCCAATTTAAGGATTCCGTAACAATCCAGGTATTCCGCTTCGATCCCCGATCCTTCTAGTTCCATCTTTCCTCTTTTGAAGTGATCTGTTTAATTTTCATGTATTTGTTTCAATTATATTCTTATTTTACTTATTAGTTATTACATTTATATTTAAATTCATGTTTTAGTTTATGTAGTTTACTTGTTTTGTTAATTTACTTACTTACATTTTAAACTTATTATAAATTGTTAAATCATTAAATAGTGTTAATATTTTTGACAATTACAACTTATCAATGTTGTTAATTGTCATAACCCAATACACTTACATAAAAATGGTTGTAATAGTAAATATTACATCTATTTAAATTCTAGTATTTCATTCTTTTTCTTTTCTTTTCTTTTACATCAATTTAGCGTTCTAGCATTTAATTTTCTTTTAGTCTCTAAATTTCATTTCAATAGCATTTTATTTCATTTTCTCGTACTAATTAGTTTAATGCTCCATTTTATTTTCTTCTAGTTTAGTGTTTATTTTCTTCTTGCATTATTTTAATTTTACTTTCTAGCACTTTATTTATTAATTTTAAATTTCTTTTATACCATTTTTATTTCCTCTTTCCTTTAAGTTTTAATTTTACATTCCATTTAAATACTAACATTTCTTCTTCTTTTTCTTTTAATTTAATATTTTTTGATAACACCAACCTAAAAGTTTTTGTAATATTAGTTTACATGTTCTTTTAAGTTAATGTTTTTTTTTTAATTTCTTTTTCTTCCTAACTGTTATTCTATTCCTTTTTATTAGTGTAACTTTCTTTTCATTATTTTATTTTTTTTTAGTAATATTTTTAATTTCCTTACAAATTGCCATTTAACATTTCATTTCTTGTAGTATTAATGGTATTCTTCTTTTATTTTGCTAAAATCAAAAATCACAAAAGGTTTTTAAGTTAATTTTTCATCTTTAAGTAATTCATAATTTTCTCTTTTAAAATATTCTTTTCATTTCTTCTATTTTTTTCTATTTTATTCTCTTTTAAAATGTAAAATGTTAATAGTTAAATTTTCTTAACTTGTCTTTTATAATATTTTTTCTTTTCTTCTATTAACAACAAAAAGCACAAAAACATAAAGATATCTTCTCTTATTCTTCTTATTTTCATATTTTATGTAAATAATTAGATTTTCTTCTTAATAGCATTTTCTACCCTTGTCAAATCTTTTACTTTTCTTTTAAATCTTTAAATTCTCTTTTGTTACAAAACTCTTATTTTAAATTTTTTTATTAAATAGACTTTCTTTCAATGTAGCATTTTTCTCTTTTATGCATTGCTTATTTTACATTTCTTATTTCTTTATTGATTCATCATATTAATTTTAACCTAGTTAATTTTGATAATATGCAAGTTTTAGTTTCTTTATTTGGAAGCATGTTTAGGATAGTTTGATTTTTTCTTTTATAGCAAATTCATGTTTAAGTAGCTTTATCAATTTCTAGCATTTTTTTTTTCTTTTAACCAAATCATGCTAGTTTAGTTTATTTCAATATTATTGTATGTGGATATGTGTTTCATGTATCTTTTAGATAGAAATTGTATGCCATAGAATTTAGAATTTTTTTTTGACACCAATTTAGTATTATGTACATATTTTACGTATTTTTTATATTTGATTTTGGATGTTCTCTCTTTGCGTTCATTTTTTTTATTTGCATGCATTTGAGAAATTCTATTAAAGAACTAATGATGATTAGTAGAGATCAACCTTATGGTTGAGCGAACGGGGTGTCTAACACCTTCCGCAATTCGTACCTTAACCCCCGAACCCTCTTTTTCTGATTAACGTTTTAAAAGATCAGTAGCCATTTTTATTATTTTTGATTTTTTTCAAAAATCAAGTGGCGACTCTATTTTTGACAAAAAGGGGTTTTCAAAATTTGGCATTTAAGGTGTTAAAATATTTTTCAAAACATCTTTGAATTCTCTTATTTTTGAATATTTTTAAAACCCCAAAACCCCAACGCCACAGTATTTTTTGGCGACTCCGCTCGGGACGGGTTTATAAAATCAAATAAGAGGACTAGACTTGAAAATATCATTGGTTCTTAATATGTATCTCTCATCTACATTTTCGCATGCATGTGCATTGTCCTTCAACCCCCTTGCTTGGCCGACCTGATGCCTTGAACGTTAATCCGTTTCGGGGATTAACGTTAATCTATTTCGGGCATTATCCTTTAATCCCACTGCAGTAAAAGAGTTTGAGCGTACTGTTTGACCATGCTCTGCATGAGAGGTATATACCCGGCTTTATTCAGAAGGTACCCTATTCGATTGAGCAAAACCGGCCATTTGCATATAGTGAACTTAGAACTCCCCATTAGGTGATGCTAGCCCTAGTAGGATTATGTGTTTTCTTTGTTGTATGTTTTGATTGCTATTGTTATGCTTGCTTGTTCAGTTTAGGCTAGTTTTTTCTCCGGGTTCGACCTGGGTTTTATGTTATCCTTTGCTTAGGCCAGCTTTTTCTTCGGGTTCTTACCCGAGTTTTATTTCTCGCCACTTTCGATTTTTCTTACCGTCATCATGACCGTGTTTCGTCTTAACTTCTAGGGTGGCTTCTCTCTCCTCCGAGATCTTCCTGGGTCGTTAGTTCTCTCCCCTTTGACATAGGCTCGTTTCCTCCAAATTCTCGACATAAGCTCGTTTCTTTCAAACCCTTGTAATACCCGTGAAAATTATTTCACTACCGTCATGCTGCCCGTCTTTTCTTAAAAATTTTAGGTCGAACCAGTCTGGTGAGCATAGCTTTGTTTTCTTGCCAGAGTGCTGTCTGTTTTTAGGCAAACTTCCCCCTAGATTTTAGTTGATCCCCTTTTCAGCCATCGTAGTTGTTTTTGAGTCGTCCTGTTGTTATGCTGTCAATATGAGCCCGGTAGGGGCATTGTAATAGCTTCCATGGTTATCTGCTCATGATCTGTTATTTTGGAACTTCGAGATATCTACTATTTGCTGTCAGAATATTTACCCGAGAAGTGTTTAATACTGGTCATTTTGCTTTTGGAATTCAGGTTTCTCTATGGGATTACCATTGGGCCGAGAAAAGTACAGTCAATACGTGTTTGGGAAAGATCA
>JAULJZ010120044.1:0-11249 GCA_032270985.1 Heliamphora pulchella
CAAATCCCATTTAAACAAGGTTATTTGAGTGGCTTGTGACTTATTTGCTTATTTACTTATAAATCAACTACTCAAACGAGTTTATTTGCTTATTTGTTTATAAGTCAGCTTATAAGCCACCTTATTTGCTTATTTGATTACCCAAATGAGCTTATTTGTTTATTTGCTTATTTGCTTATAAATCAGCTTATAAGCCAGCTTATTTGCTTATTTGACTACCCAAATGAGCTTATTTGCTTATTTTCTTATTTTTAACTTATTTAGTTACTTAAACGATGTGATTTAATATTTGGTTTATAGCTCAATAAGCAAATAAATAAGGTCAACCAAACGGGCCAATATTAATAATATTAAGAATCCCAATATTATTTATTTCAAGAATAATTTGACATTCTGCGTGCAGACTGAAATTATTAACTATAATACTTTGTTTGATAATCAGTGTAAATTGGGTAAAATTAATAATAAGCTGTAATTAGTAATAAAGTAAAATTATGAATGAAATGAAATTAGTTTTTTTTTATTTGATTTGAGTAATATTAAGTAATGAATTATACAAACTCATATTTAATTTGAGTAGTATTAAATAACGTGAGATTGAATTAAATTTATGAATTTTTAATATTACTCTTATACTAAAAAATTAATAAATATATTTTAGCTTTTTTATATTAGCTACTAACTTAATTTATTCTAAAATTAACTTAAATAAGTTAATAAGTTAAATTTTATGTTATTTATTTTAATATTTTTTATTTTGTATGAATTTTTATTATTTTTTTATGTTATTTATTTTTATTTTATTTTTAAAAATAAATAAATTTTTTTAAAATAAATAAATAAATTAATTCATAATTCTTCTCACTCTCACTATATGTGCGAACGAAGCAAAGCTGAGGGATAATATAGTCTAAAGAAAGTTAATCCATCGACATGGATTCCCAATACCAGGGTCAGCCTGTGTTTGCCAATCCCAGTGGCAGTGGGATTCATAATCTCATTGAATTCTTAGGGTGTGTTTGGACTATTTTTTTATAGGTTTTTAATTTTTAGTTTTTTTTTAAATATATATATATATATATGTAAAAAAAAGTTAATTGAAACTAAATAAGTAGACTTTTTAAGAGTTTTTTAAATAAAAAAATCTCTCAAAAAAACTAAGCCATAGTGTGCTTTATATTTTGGAAATCAAACGTCAGATTGAGAAGTCCCTAGATCGTTAGTGTAATTCCATCTCTGAAACGGCTCAACAAACAGGGCCTAAGAGATTAAAAAAAATAGTTGTCCTTATAATCCCATTCAATCAATCCTTGGCTCCCTTCAGCAAACAAGACCTATATCCTCTACCTACTCTCCTCCCAAAATATTCAAAAACAACATTAAATACTTTAAGCAATAATATATATTATAATTATAAATATTGATGCAATATATTTTACATAAATTGTACTTATATTATGAGTGTTTATGATTGTGCTCCGCATTTAACAGATTAATTTAATAAATATGAATAAGAGATATTATTAAATTTTAAAAGTGAATAAAATTTGAATATAATATTTTGATGATTTTTATTTTGATTTGACTTTTTAAATTTTTAACTTTTTTGTCAAATGAACAATCTTGAGTTTTTTTGTATTTTTAACCAAAATATCAAGAAGCTAAGGTTGTTAATCAGGACTTAAGCGTTTGTTTGATAACTTAGCATTAAGTCACGTTAAGACAAATAAATAAAAACTTTATTTGGTGAAATTTTAGGTGGCTTAAAGATTAAAAACTTATTTATCTCAAAACAATTTTAAGCGAAAAGATAATAAAGTAATAAGTCAAAAACTTTAAGTAAAAAAAGATGTTATATATATTTTTTAAAAGGTACATAATTTTATATTTTATTTGATAGACCCCGATAACTAAGTTTTAAAAATATAATTCTTATAAAAACAAATATTTATAACAAAATTAATGATATTTTAAAAAAATTTTAAAAAAAATTTTAAATTAATCAGTAAAAGGCCAAAAAAACCCTAAAGGCCAAAAAAAACCCTAAAAACCAATAAATAAAAAAAACAAAAAACTAAGGTAGATGATGATTTTTTGGGTTTTAAGTCAAAAGTTCTCAAATATAGTGACAGCATTATTTATTTTCTTTTTTATGTATTTTTTAACTTACTAATTTTTTCTTTTGTTTTTATACTCATTTGTACCAGCTTTAAAATTGTCAGCTCATAAGTTAAACAATGCCATAATTGTCTTCAAAATCTCTTAATCCTTATAATTGGGTTTAAGTGTAACATGTGACTACATTATTATATTTTTGGATATCTTCATGCCTAGTTTGAGATATGTTTGTGTTATTTATTTTATTTTTGTACTTCATCTTTTAGATTATTTTTTATTTTTCTTGAATTGTTGAAATAAAAAAATTGCGAATAAAATATTTTAATAAAAATTGTAACGATTAAAGTGAATCATGGCCCAATAATTTAAATAAAGAGTTTAACACTATAATCTAAAAAACTTAAATCTAAGTTATTAAATATTGTCCATAAGTTTTAATATATATTAAATTTATTTTTTTATTTTTCACCGATGTGGAAAGATATGTCACAATATTTTTCATTCAAATATACGCGCGACGCTCTGGTCGCGTGAGCTATATTTTTTCTTTAACCGGAATGTGAATAACAATTCATTAACAGATACAGAACAGTTTATCAAGGTAAGAGTGTAAAAATAACCTGCGGCCTGGGCTCAATTCGCTCTAAGCCCGCCTGCCCGAACCCAAAAATCCTATAACCAGGCCTGGATCGACCCCATGAGGCCCGCGGGCCAACTCGAGCCCGCCATTGACCCCCAACAGCTATATTTCGGGCCTAGTTTGACCCGGCCAAAGCGCAAGCTTATTGTACAATAAAATTTTATATCACATTTAATTATTTAAAATGTTCAAGTTTATTATATTATAAATATTAGTTTATAACTTAATTTATAAACTAATATATAATAGCTAAACTAATTTATAAACTTATAATAAATTATAAATCAATAAGTCTTATAATAAATTATAAACATATAATAAGCTAATAAATTAATAAACTTATAATAAAATATAAACTTATAGTCTTATAATAAAATATAAACTTATAATAAACTAATAAACTTATAATAAATTATAAATTTATAGTCTTATAATAAATTAATAAACTTATAATAAACTATAAAGTATAAATTTATACTCATATACAATTCAAAAAAACAAAAAAAACAAAAAAAAATGAAAAGCTCACCTACGGCGCAAGCCAGTATACCTTAGGATTGAGCCAGAGCCTACTCCTCCTAAAAAAACCCAACCCAGCCTTACTCAAATTTTGGTGGGGCCTGCCGGGCTTGATTTGTCCGAGCCACGGCTAGGTCGGGTTCCTTTTACACCCCTATATGAAGTGATATAATTTTGGAGTTTCTATTCCTCTTTGAAGCCTCATCTCCTCTATCCACAATGCCACGGAGTCTTTGACAGAACCAGAATTAGTTTTGATACCATTTGTAATGATCCAAATGAACCATTGATCCAATAACTTAAATAAAGAGTCAAATAACGCAATCTAAAAAACTTACACTAAAGCCATTAGTAATAACACACATGTTTCATTATATACCAAACTTATTTGTTTATATTTCACCGATGTGGATGAGGTGTTACAATACTAATTTTTTATGAAAAATAAAAAGAAACACAAAGATATTTGACTTATTAATTTATTTTTGTATTTTTGGTCTAAACAAAAAAGAGTAAATTGATAAAAACATTATTAAAAGACAACAAAAAAATTTAAAATAAATAATACAAAACAAATAAATAAGTAATGATTCCAAATCGAACTAAAATTTTGCAAGATCTCTCAAAAATAAAAATAAAAGATTTGCCAGAGAGTTAGACAATTGATAAATTTTAGCAAAATCAGCTTTGTATTTTTCGCCTGATGACCAACGGCTACGAATAGTATTTGCTTTTGATGTTTTGTAGAGAAATGACATTTGCATTATTCAATTAAAATTGTTAATTATAATATTTTTTATTTTTTATTATAAAAAAATTAAGAGACCTAAATGTATTACAAAAGAGAAAAATAAAAAATAGGACAGAAATAGGAGAGGGAGATTGTGACGATCCGAAAATTTCTTTAAGGATTAAAAAGTGGCAATAATTTTATTATTATTTTAAAAATATAAAGTGAATTACTGAGACATAATTAATTTTGATGAAAAATTACAGTTGATAATTGAACAATGTTATTGAATGAGATATTATGAATAAAAAACTTATAATAGTAAGTTATTAATAAAATAAATTATAAAAAAAAAAAGATGGGGAAGAGAAATAAACACATGAGTTGGATTTATCAATTATGGAATAACAAATGTGTAGAAATCTTTCTAGAGTAGAAATAATGCATTATTTTGTTAACCAATAAAAAAAAAACATGAATAACTTTTGAATAAAGGATGATTAGAAGAAATTAATGCAAACACATGCCTATTAAATGTTACTTTTCCATGCATATAAATATATGTACACCCATGTGCAAAATAAATGGAAATTCTCTCTCTATAATAATTATGCATAAAATATTTGTACCTTGGATATCTTTATAAAAAAATATATAATTTTTAGCAAAATAATGTTGGTACCTTAAAATGTATGTTTATAAAATTAAAATCTTCAAATAAAGATATTTTAAAGCAGATAATACAATAGAATATGCAAATTGTTATTCTACAGCATCTTTTAATGTCTTTCATTAAAATTTGAAGAATCCCAACTATAATTTTTACATAATTGAATTTGGTTTTTTTCCTACACTAAGATATACACAAATAGGTATATATATTCAAAAGAGGGCAACAAACATATGAATACAATAAATGCTGACCTTTATCTGCAAAATTGGTTAAAAAATACTATTTTGACTTTGGACTTTTGAATAATATGACAGACCTTTGGATAAACAATTATGAGAAAAACTTTATTTATTAATTCAAAAATTAAATGTTAGTCATTCAAGATTGTACTTTAAAGATATATGTTTAACTTAAGGGTAAATTACATTTGTCTCCCTTGAGTCCCTTGAGGTATATGACAAATACAATCAGATCCTCTTTGGCTTCTGAAATTATATTGACTTTCCATATCAGTTTTTTCAAATACACGTTAACGGAAGGCATTTTTTTACAATTTTACCCCTCAGTTAATCAATTCGGTATGCTTCATCTCCATCTCCATTCGCATTTTCTCAATCTCTCGAGTCATCTTCATCTTCTCTATCTTTACAAACCATTCTCCCAATAACTTAATTGATGAAATCATCTTTGCAATTGGACCCCTTTCTCTCTCATCTCCTCTACCACCAATCTTCTTCTCTAATTCAGATGCCTAATTAGAAGGTAACCCATTCAAAAACCTAGAATCAACATTAGAGTATGAATTTCAATCACACTTTTCAAAATTCTTTGACCTAAATCGTGCAGGTGCTAAATATCCATCACATGATATCTTCACACTAAACCCACCATCAGCAACCTTGCCAAATTTCTTTGGCCTAGATCTTGGAGGTAACAAATTCGGATGAATTGGGTTCTATGCACAAAAACACCACCATCATCACCCTTATAATGGTTGGATTCAAAATTTTGGTTTAATATTCCCATGAATCTTCCCTATTTTCTTTGGTATAAACAGTGAAGGAACCAACTTATCATCAATTGGGGTTTTAACACGAGATCCGTCCTCGAAATCAGTATAGTCGCTGACATCTTCATCAGATCCATCATCCAAATACACCGAATGCCAATTCACAACCCTGGAATCAAAATTAAGCGTAGAATTCCCATCAATATCGCTAACGTTCCTCACCATAAAACCTAAAGAAGTTGGATTTCGATTCCCTAAGGAGACTTTCACGCAAAATCCACCTTCCGGATCGACACCGTCCTAATCTACACTAAGACTAGGGTTTGAATCTCCATTGATCTTCTTAGAATTCTTCGCCTCGAATACAAATTCAATTGAATTCTAATCGCTCAAGCTTTTGATGAGAATACCACCACTAGAATCATTCTGATTTCTAGAGTCCTAATCAAATCCAATAACAAGGGATGATCCATTGGCCATGGAATCCATGTTGTCGAACAAGAGAAGAACCTACCGGGGAACAAGAGCGATTGCTACTTCTCCGTGTGGTATCGCTGGCGGAGCTTCTCCATCTTGTGGTGGCACTGGGCAGAGGTCTTGGAAGGGGAGGCGTGAGTAGATTTCAGTTGTTGAATAGACTATGGTGGTTTGAGTAGGAATGGCAAAAATGGTATTTTCTTAGTTTAAAATGCTTATATTATTTTTATCTGTTAAGTCATTGACAGTTTTTTAATTGAGGCGAGATATATTATTAGCTCAAGAGCTTTTTATTTTGATTTTGATGATTTTTATAATTCATTTTATAAGAATAAACGGCTTTAATATTTTGATTTTGATGATTTTTATAATTCATTTTCTAAGAATAAACGGTTTTAAAAGGATAATATCTTTATATTTCTAAAATAAAAGTGTTAACACATTTTGAATAAATGATTTTGACATGTTAGTCAAAAAGTAATGACTTACTTGATTTCTTACAGCTCTAGGCTCACGAGTTCCTAGGTATGCGTCAGCAGGTGAATACCTGTGATGATCCTACTGTGATCCCCGGGCGCTTTGATGGACTAGACGAATCAGGGTACGAAGCCCAACGAGAAGGGCCTGAACGACGACCGCCACTTCCTGGATACCCTTTCTCCTGATTGGGTGTGTCCCTTATGCTCATGTTCATTCCCATTCTTTGTATATACTGTTTGCTGACATGTTTTCTCACTTTTCAGGTAGTCCATATATATTGTTATCTAATGTGCCCCCTTCTTTGTTAAGCGTGGTCGAGGTAATGGCCTAAGGACTCGTAGAGGTTATGTGCCAGTAGCTGCCTCAGCTGCACCTCCTACCGGGACCTTTTCTTCTATTTCTATTGCTGCTGCTTCTTCATCTCAAGCCCAGACTTCCAGCATTGCACTGATTGTTGCTAGTTCCGAGGAGGAGGCGAAGGAGACCGGGTCATCATCCGGGGAGTCGTCCCTGAAAGGTTACGTGGCCCGAAAGAAGAGGACCTATCGAGAGTGACCATCCTACTACTACTCCATCACCGATCTCTTTCTTCCTTTTTACTGTACATGGAGGCCTGCGTGCCTATTCTTTGCTTGGCCTTGCGTGCTCACCGATATACTTTCTTTATGCACATTTTGATACATTACTTTGATACACTGTTCTGACACACTATTTTAACACACTTCTCTGACACACTGCTTTGATACACTATTCTGATACACTGCCCGTATGCACCACCTCTTAGGCCTGCGTGCCTACTGATTCGTACCTTGACACATATACATTTGTTCGCACACTGTTTTTGGTGGATGGGGCCTTCGTGCCCTTTAGTTTACACTTCACTTATTATGGATGCATATGGTTCTTTCATTTTCGTATGAAAATCATTTTTGACTGCTTAAACCTTTGTTATGCATGATATGTGACTTGTGAGTTGTGAACTTTCCCTACAAATCTATTTTTTTGTTGCGAGTTGCTAATAGGTGTTGACGACGATTTGGGGTATATGGCAAAATAGGGACATGGTGGCAAAATTTCTGCACAAAAAAGGTTGCGGCCGTGAGGAATGATCTCATGGCCGTGGGTTTTCAAAGTGGCAGCCTGAACTTTATTGAAGAAAAGTTCGCGATCGTGACTTTTGAAGGTAACAGCCACGAGAAAAAGGAAGCGGCCGCGACAAAACTTTTTGGTGCGAAACTCAAAGCAGATTCTATGGTTCTATCCATTTTGGCTCTATAAAAGGGCCCCCTGATCCAGACCCCACTGTTCTGAATATTTTGTATTCCCCTTGCCTTCTCCATGGCTTTTTCCTATAACAACTCTCTTTTGGCTTGGATGCATGACTTCTCCTCGTTTGAGTGCAAGAACTTTAATAACTTTGGCTTAGATGCGTTGTTCTCCTTACCGACCATGAGGATCAATTGGCATCTTTTGCGAGGGGTAGCCTAACTGTGGGACCCTAATGTACATGTGTTTTACTTTGGGTACAAGAAGTTGTGTTCGACGATGGAGGATTTTTTCACTATTCTTGAGATTTCGGCCTGAGAGGAGATCATAATTCTTACTCCGTTCTTGAGTCTCAAGGATCGGTTGATGCAGCTCTGTAGCTATTCTAGATAGGAGGCTTCACTCATCACTTATGACGGATGCCTTAATGTGGCACGAGTCATAGATTGCTTTGGACCTCAGGGTTCTATTGGTGATTTTTCTTTTTAGCTCCAGCGTCGCTACACTCTTTGCATTTTTCTGCTTGCCCATTTTCTGCTAGGACCTTCTGATGGGCGAGCTAGTTCTTCTTTGGTGGATATGACTCATCAGATTTATGAGGACTAGGACCCTGTTCCGTTAGTCCTTGTCAAGCTGCTTCTTAGTCTTGATGCAGTACATTCTGAGGGTGTCCCTTACTTTGCTAGTAGTGCTCGTGCTGCAGGTGGTCACTCAACACTCCTTTTCTATTTTTCTCTATGTTTTTCTACTTAGCTCTCATTTTCTATTTTTTTCTCTATTTTTCTGCTCAGCTCACCTTTTCCTTTGTTCCTCTCGAGTTTTTTCACTCAGCTTTCCTTTTTATTTGTTTCTCTCAGGTTAGGCTGATGAAGAAAGTGAATTTGCTGGAGAAGCTTGTATTTGATAGCTATAATGTGAAGTCCTTTATCCATCGTCAGGTGTATCGCCTCTTCTTTATTGAGGCTGCTTGGAGGAATTATCTGAGTTCTTTGACCAGGAAGGACATCTCATGGCTATGCCTTTGGTTGAAAATATCTCTCATGACTACTGCCACTGGGGTTACTCAGAGGTCTTGCTGGTCGATTTGAAGTTGGCCACATTCTATCATCCATATCGGATTCTTCGTCAGTTTGGGCATACTCGGATCAGACCTGATGTTGCCGTGAGCCATTTCTATAGTTCTTTGCACCAGGCCCCTTTCTTGGGTCAGTATCAGCGGGCTTGGTCTTCTCGTCTGAAGATGTCAGTCAGTAGAGGGTTTAGAACTGGGCTTTTTGAGGACTACAAGGCTTGGCTAGGGATGGAGATAGAGCACAGTGCAAGACAGGGGAGAGATGCAAAAAGGAGAAGAACTTGACTTTACTTCGCTACGCCCTGATATCTTGTTTGTTTTCTTTTTATCTTTTTAGAACGAGGACTTGCGAGCCTCTTTTGTTTTCAAGACTGTATTAGTAAAACTTCTTAATGAAAGTTTCCCCATTTCTGGTTTGTAATCATTCCTGAAACTGTTCTTTAGATTTTCATTTTTGCAATATAATCAATTTGTTAAAAATACTTAAAACAAGCTTTTGAATTTAATCCACTGCTCAAACATGGTTACAAAGGAAGAATTTAAAACAAAGGTTTAGGCTGAACTTCTGATAGAAGCTGCTTACATATCCCGAAGAAGGAAATTAGGCCATAACGTAGTTCAAGGCTCTGGTTGCACTCGAGTATTGATACTCCCTTTTTGTGAGTTTTCTCTAAAGGGTAAAACTTTTTAAGCTGATCCAAGTTGATTGGCGCAAAGAAGGCATTCCCATTTAGATCCATGAGGATAGTAGCACCTCCCGACATCAGGATTTTGATAAGGTAAGGTCCGACCCAGTTAGGTTTAAACTTCTTTCTTGGTTCAAAGACCGGAGCTCTTATCTCTTTGAGGACCAAGTCTCATTCCTTCAAGTTTTGAAACTTAATCTTTTTATTGAATGCCCAAGCTATTCTTCTATGATATCCTTAGATGTGAAACAGCGCCCAAGCCTCATTTCATTAAACAAGAGTAGTTCTTCAAATATGTTCCTCTTCCATTCTGACTCAAAAATACTAGTTTCAGCCATTATTCTCAAAGGTGGGATCTCTAACTCTATGGGTAGAACTGCTTTCATCCCATAAATTAGTTGATAAGGCGTTGCTCTGGTAAAAGTCTTGATTGATGTTCGGTACCCCCAAAGCGTAAACAGTAGCTTTTTGGACCAATCTTTACTTCCTTAAATTATATTTTGTAGAATCTTCTTCATATTTTTGTTAGTAGCTTCCACGGCTCCATTAATTTATGGTCTATACGGCAAAGACTTATGGCTGACAATTCGATACTCCTTCAAAAGATCTAAAACTTCTCCTTGAAAGTGAGAACCATTGTCAGAAATTATCTCATACGGGACTCCGTATTGACAGATAAGATTTTTCTTGATGAACTTGGCCACTTGGGAGGCTTTCAGGATTGGCTTTCAGGATTGAGTAAGAGGCGGATTTGACTCACTTTGCGAAGTAATCAATTGTTAAGAGAATAAACTCGTGTCCGTTTGATGCCTTGGGTGTGACTTTCCTTATCATGTCGATTTTCTAAACTAAAAACGGCCAAGGTGATGTCATATTATACAGTTGAGACAGCGGTACATGCATGAGGTTTGCGTGAGCTTAACATTTTTGGCACCTCCGAACAAATTGATGATAGCCTATTTCCATCGTTATTCAAAAGTATTCTTAGCGTAGAATCTTCTTGGCTAGCATAATTTCGTACATGTGAGGCCCGTAAACTCCTTTATGAACCTCTCTCATCAATTTATGTCCTTCCTCCGTGTTAACACAAAGTTTATTGATTCCTAGATATTCCTTTTTGTACAGTTTTCCTCCACAAATTACAAATTGTGCAGCGAGTCTCTTGATGGCTCTTTGATCCTTCTTGCTTGCTCTACTAGGATACTTTCCCATCTCTATGAAATTCTAAATGTCATGGTACCAGGGTAGCCCATCATTGATTTCTTGGGTAGCGACAACATTACTGATTGCGGGTGTATCTCTCTGTTGGATTTTTAAGGGTTTCATCCTTATTCTGGGTGGTATGTCTATCATTGATGCCAAAGTAGCCAAGGCGTTGGCGAACTTATTCTGTAATCTCGGGATGTGAGTAAACACCACGTTCTCAAAATAGGGATCATTAGTTTAAGCTCTCGGTGATAGTAGATCAATCTCTATTTTTTAGCCTTCCTCTCTCCTTTTGCCTGAGAGACGACCAAAGCCGAGTTCCCTATAACTTTCAACTTCCTTGCTCCTAATTCTAAGGCTGCTTACAATCCGA
>JAULJZ010120055.1:0-11249 GCA_032270985.1 Heliamphora pulchella
CTCGAGAAGAACGAGCAACCTTAATCCCAAGAAAGAAACGGAGAATGCCCAAGTCCTTGGTATGAAAATAATGAACCAAATGTCGTTTTAACGCAACTGTACCAGTAGAATCATCACCAGAAATAGTACAATCAGCACAATAGTACCAGCAGAAGAGTGATGAATAAAAACTGAATGATCAGAGATGGAACGCCTAAAACCGTTGTAATGACAATAGAACTGAAACGATCAAACCAGGTACGAGGAGATTGCTTCAGACCATATAGAGCCTTACACAAGCGACAAGCAATATGCTCACAGCCAGGGGGATTAACCATATAGACCTTTTCCTAAAATCACCGTGAAGAAAGGCATTCTTAATGTCAAGCTGATATAATGGCCAAGAACAACTAACAGCAACGGATAAAAGGATTCAAACAGAGTTAAGACGAGCCACAGGAA
Organism: Heliamphora pulchella; assembly: GCA_032270985.1. Lineage (NCBI taxonomy): Eukaryota > Viridiplantae > Streptophyta > Magnoliopsida > Ericales > Sarraceniaceae > Heliamphora > Heliamphora pulchella. The sequence goes on from JAULJZ010120055.1 coordinate 442, forward strand.
AAAAAGTTTCCAATAAATCAACGCCGTAAATCTGAGTATAGCCCTTAGCAACCAAACGTGTCTTGAGACGCTCAACAGAACCATCCGAAAGGTACTTTACTGTATAGACCCAACGACATCCCACCGCTTGCTTCTCAAGTGGAAGAGTGGTAAGCTCCCAAGTTTGATTCTTATAAAGGACATGCATTTTCTCATCCATAGCAAGTTTTCAGCCATACATGAACACATAGCTTGCTTGTAAGAAGTAGGAATAGAAACGGATGACAAAGTAGAAGTAAAAGAATGAAGACAAAATGACAAACGATCATAAGACACAAAGTGAGCAATAGGATGTTGGGTGCATGTACGTTTATCTCGGCGCAAAGTAATCGGTAAGTCATCGAAACTAGGAGCGAAGGAGATAGGAACCTCTACCGGAGAAGATGAAGAATCCAGGCCATATGAGACTACGAGCCTATCTTGAGATCGCTGATAAACCCACAAAGGTGGGTTAAAGAAAGAAGATAGTGCCATAGATAGAGTAGAGGAAGAGTAGGAGAAGAGACAAACTCCCCCTCACGACAACAGATGAAATCAGAAGAAAATTGGCTACCGGAGAAAGTGAAGAAGGGAGTGAACTCAAAGAAGGTCACATCAGCACTCACAAAGTATCGGCGAGACTCTGGATGATAACACCAATATCCTTTTTGAGTACGAAAGTATCCAAAAAAGATACACTTACGCGCCCGAGGGGATAACTTATCAATACCAGGATCAAAAACATGCACAAAGGCAGTACAACCAAAAACCCGAGTGAGTGAGTGAGAAAGGTAGAGAGTTAGGATATAACAATGAAACAGGAGGTTGGCGATCGAAAACAACGGAAGGCATGCAATTAATCAAATAACAGGAAATAAGGACAGCATCACTCCAAAAGTATTTTGGAATGTGGGCATGAAATAATAAGGTCCGAGCAACATCTAGCATATGACGGTACTTGCATTCAGCAATGCTATTTTTGTTGTAATATGTGAGCACAAGTCGTCTAATGAATAATACCACGATTGACACAAAAAGAAACAACAGTAGACTGCATAAATTCTAACGCATTATCAGAACAAATAACTTTGATGTGCTTGCCAAATTGAGCAAAAATTTCATTGTAGAATGTAGAGAGAGCATAAGGCAATTCAAACTGGTATTTCAACAAAAAAAGTCAAGTAATACGAGAGTAGTCATCAACAAAAATAACATAATAAGAATATCCACTAGCACTCGAAGCTCGAGAAGGACCCCATATGTCTGTATGGACCAAATCGAAGGACTCAAACAGACAATAATGGCTACGACAAGGGAAGTAACTACAGTGATGCTTGCTTAACTGACAGGCTTCACACTCGAAACGGGACACAGGAGGTAAGTTAGGGATGGCCAACTTAAGCTTAGCTAGAGAAGGATGGCCTAAGCGAAAGTACCACCGAAGAGGTGAAATGGTAGCACTTAAGGCGGATAAAGTATAGGAAGGATAATCAAAATCAATGTCAAGAAAATAGAGCCCGTTCTTCTCATATCCCGAAGAAATCTTCTTGGTCTTAAGGTCCTGAAAGACACAAGTAGGAGAAAAGGTTACGGGACAATGCATAAATTTAGTGAATTGACTAACCGATAGCAAGTTAAAAGGAAAATTAGAAATATAAAGACTAGAAGGTCCTAAAAAGGAGAGGGATAAAGGACACTTTACCCGTGAACCAGTCAAGAGGAGCCATCAGCTAAGACTATATGATGCTTAATAAGAGTCTAATGAGAGAAAAGAGATGGATTACAAGACATATGGGAACTAACACCTGAATCAATGACCGAAGTTGGAGAAGTAAAAGCCGCACATGCAATATTATCCGAATTAGCTAAGGTAGTAGTAGAAGAGGGCGGCAGAATCTCACACAAGGCTCGAACAAGCTCGCTAAGTTGAATATGGAGAGCATCAGAAGATATCTATACTTTAGCCATAAGAAACCAAGCAGATGAGAGGAGGCCACATCCAAAGAAGAGAAAACCAACAGTCGCGATCGGGTGACAAATTGGGGTAAAATCAAACCAATCCAATGGGAAAACCAAATGAGTCAAATCCCAACAGTCCACAAGCTAAGATAATGTCAAATAATCCCAAATGAAGCCAATTAGCGTATCAAAGTCGAGAGCAAAAACCAAATCACCGAAATCCCCAAATCGAACTCCCAAAAATGAACTGTGGAAAACCAATTCGATCTCAGATCCAAGCGAAACACCAAATCGACCAACTAGAGCTCAAAATCGAGTACCAAATCTTAAAAACAACCACCAAAATCGCAAAATAAAACTCAAATCCAAGCGAAACACCAAATTGCAGATCACCAAAGTCGAAATCTCCAAGCAAAAGCCCCAAATCGAACTAAATCCCCAAATCGAATTGAAATCGAACCAAAAATTGAACTAAAATCCCCAAATCAGTATGAAATCCTGTAATCGGACTCCCAAATTGAACTGGAAATCCCAAAATCAAACTAAAAGATCCCCAAATCGAACTGAAATCCTTAATCGACCACTGTAATCTCGAAATCGAACTCAAATCCAAGTCAAAATACCAAATCGACCATCGAATCTGAAGCAAGGAACAATTGGCAACCAAAAACATGATCGAAACGAGAAAATCAAGTCGAATCAGAAAAAAGGTCAAGATCTAGTTAATGAGCACCGGAACAATCATCTAAAGGAAAACCAAAGCACGACGCGGCCAAAAAAGCCATGTTACAACCAAAAACAATGAAGTCGGCGTCTAGGGTTTCTGCTGCCGACATGAGTGAGCTTCGAATCTTTGTTAATAGTGTTCGAATCAACAAATCGATGCCCTAGCACCCATAGGAGATATCACAACAACAAAAAACCAGATTGAAGACTCCAAATCACGATTCGCGAAGAACAATGCATTGGCGCCGAAATTATGGAAAAAAATAGAAAAAAATATCAAACAATCGAGAATAAGAAGGGAAAGATCATGGAAGCATAGATCGGGACTAGTCGATCATCTGGGAATTTTTTTTTATACAATCACGAATTCTGAAGGCAGAAAAAAAAAAAAGAAAGGAGAGAAGAAGAACGTTGGATCGGAATGCTCTGATATCAAGTTGAATAGTAAAGTACAAATTTAGGGTTAAAGGAGGAGATAAAGAAGAAAAGAAAAAGACAGAGAGAATATTATTAGGAGAATAATGAGACTTACCTTCACCTTTACACCACACTAATATTTATATAAAAGTTACCAAACTAATCACAAAATAATCCTAACATACATAAGTAATTATCTAACAATCTAACACTAACTAGCCAATGTGCAAAACACATTTTTTTACAACTGAATTAGTTAACAAAATTTGTTGATAAGCGAATTAGTTAATAGAACTATTGGTTATTTTAACATATTTTCAAATTTATTGGGTATATTGGAAATATAAAAATTCACACAGCTTCATTATAAGAGAGACACCAAGAGGGTGCTCTCCTTTTGTAGAATAGTATAGATAGAATAGGTATTGAACTAATTTGCAAGACGCCATAAGAAGTATAAATGAAAAAGGCAAAAAGAAGTGAAAGAACCTATGTTACCTAGAACGCGGATCGTTTTGGAACAAGGAACGAAAACTAGAACGTGGTACGCCACATGTACTAAATTGTGGTACGATAGTGGTAGACTTCTATAACTTATAATATTAAAATGTACTTATTTCAGGCGATAAGCATATCATCAAACTTTTTTATGTGAAATACATATTTCAAGTGAAGTACATCTCTCAAAACTATTATTACTTGTTTCTTTTGCATTTTTGTTTTGCTAAAGTTCAACTTTCTCTAAATTTCATATTATTGCTTTTAATTTTTTCTATAACGAAAATTTTTTAAGAAATAAATTGAAAAGACATGGGAGATCACTTTGGATTGCTAAATTCATCGTTTTGGAACGAAGGTGTACCATGTTTCAAAACGTACATTCCAAAACGTAATTTGCGAGGGGTTGAGCGTTTTTTGGTAAGACTAGAAAGAACAATCTCCAAAAATGGTATCTTTGGGTTGTAAATTTTTATTATTGAGGAGCTTTTAAAAAGATATTGTTACAACATTAATAGTTTGATTAAAAAATAAAATAACTATTGAAGAACTCTATAATTAACTATGCTACGTGGACTCATCTAAAATTGTGAAGTACTCTTGTCACCACTCAACACTAGGATTAGGGTATGAACTAAGTATGATGCGCCAAGATGGACTTGGTCCTAAGAAGTATGTATAAGAAATTGAGATTTATATATAAAATGCATACGACTTCTACTTTACACATAATACTCTATTTTAGTTTATAAACGTTTAAGAAATATGAATTCTTACTTGTGTTGAAGTCTTTAATCCAACGAATTAGTTAAATTCAACACTTAAACTCCTACCTGCAACCGAGATGTGTACCTAAACTACGTAACATAAATTCTCATAGTAAGAAATTAAAGTTGAAGTGCTTATACATCTAATCATGTAAGCACATAGAATGAATTGAATTTCGTTGCGGTGAATCATTTCGGTAAACTCAAAAATGAAAACGTTTGGGAAACATGATTAAAAAGGATAAAAAATCAAAAATATGAGGAAACATTTGAAAAATAAATTGAAGTACATTTTTTTTTGGTGTACCAACCAACAATTGAACATGTTTAAGGGGCAAATTGAATTTAGAGCATTTAACCATAGAAAACTACATTTAATGTTAAAATAATGTCAAAATATTTCATTATTACATAAAACCATGTAGAGATCAAAAGTAAACAAATATAAGAAAAATGAAAACTCTATTCGTCGTTGGGATTAAAAAGAAACAAAAAATTTATTAGTGACAATCTTACTAAAAAAGATAATTTGCGATTACAAAAAATAGAATAAGTAATATAATCATACTTGTTTTCTCTTTTTTCTTGCTATATCTCCTCTTTTCTTTTTTAATTTCTCAGATGTCTAGTAAATTTAAGATTCTTATTGTTTTCAAACCTTACTCTCTCTTAACAAAAATAGGTAAACAGAAATGAACATCATTAAATATTCCTAGTAAATGTCAAAACAACTCATTATTTTGTTATGTTTCATAGTGTTTCAGCCTGTGTTGGTTTATTTCAGTCTCGTTTCGTAGTGTCTAGTAATGTTTCGGTGAAAACACCGGAATTTCAACTCCATGACTAGGTGTAAACTAGGATAAAACTGCCCCACTCCACAACCTCCCCCCCCCCAAAAAAATAAAAAAAAGCACCCCCAGCTCTATCCATCCCCTTACCCGAAAATGTAACCAATCCCCCAAACCCAAACTCCCTCACCACCTCCCTCTTTGGCAATAATCCACCATCAAATCCCAATATTTGGCCATAACCCATCGAATCCACCTCACAAGCCCCACTCCACCATCAAATCCCAATATTTGGCCATAACCCATCGAAACCACCTCACAAGCCCCACCCCAGATGTAACCTGCAAACCCATCCCTTACCCCAAAACCACTTGAAAATCTCACTGGAGCATGAGATCTCCTTCCTTAGCCCCCGCTCACAAGACCCACCCTCATCCATCTCCTTTGTTCCCAATAAACTATCTACAACCCTCATGCCCACCGCAAAATGGTCCACATCACCTTCACAACCCCAAAAAAAATCTTGAGAAACAACAGCAGCATATGTGAGATTGACCAGATAAAGGCATACCTGGTTTTCGATTGATAAGGGAGATTCATCGAACTGAACGTACTAGTTATCGGCGATCATCACCACCTAGGTCTCTTCCATCAACAACAATCACGGGTTGTGCATCCCTTCGCAGTGAGAGGCGAGCATCCCTTTGCAGTGACAGGCAAGCATCCCCTCGCAGTGAGAAGCGAGCATTCCCCGACCTACCCAAGTTGTGCTTAGTCACCTGATACTCACTATGAAGCCCCACCCCGGTCCCAAACCTTGACAAGCCACCACCTTTACAACCCTTTTTACCTTTATAAGTTGAAATGCCCAAAAGGCTAGGTTGGGTCTCCTTCGAACAACACTTCACGTCAATCTCCCTCCTAGGCTGCCCACTAGGCTTCTGTCATGCATTAACGAGCTTAGGCCTTCTACTCTTAGTGCCATTATCCCAATAATTACAGCCCAGACTAAACGGAGCTAAGGGCACGTTGCAACGTGCCCCGACCTGCGTAGCTAAGGGCACGCTGCACACATCTCCCTAAAAGGACGCCATTTAGCCCTACCCTCTAATGCTTCCTCAACCTAAATTTGAATTCCTCCTCTTATTCTCCCACGTAGGCCCTTCTCCCCAGGATATCTCCATAACCTTGACGAATCCACCACAAAGAGCACCAATTGCGTTGAAATTCCTCCACAAATGTGCTGGCAATGACATTCTTGCCCAACACTCTATGGGTCTCATTCCCGACTTGCAACATCCCCTAAATGACGACAACCAATCCAAAAAGAGATAGTGGCCCTCGAACTCTCAAACCCTACCAAGGATGCACGACATCTCTTTCTTAGAGGAAAACATGAAGAGTTAATACGTCCCTCCACCGCGAATGACATCCACACTGACCGACACCGACCACCATCGATTCACCCACTCCTTAAGAAAAGAAGATGTCAGAATAGGGCTCAAATCGCCACAACCCCTCCGGCCCACCAAACAACAGGCAAGATATTCAATCACCTCCATCGAAGAGCCAACCTACATGTTAATGTCACGGTTAGTCAACTTTCGCCGGTTAACCGCTAACCTTCCCTGACCATGAAGTCAACTCAAAAACCTCCAAAAAAAAGATTCCTTCACCTTCAAAGAATCCACCACCAAAATCTACCTACTTTATTCCTCTTACTCCAGTATACCACCAATCTATATTCAGTCTTCCATCTACCCACTTCATCCACTCCCCTCTGAAGATCAGAAATGCATCCTCCAACTCTTTAGCCACCCATGCAATATGTGACAGCCAAGGGTTGTGGTCTACTTAACTAAGATTATCTAAGCTAATAGGAGACCAATTAGGCATAGTATGCTACATGTGGAGGTTTGTATGGTGGACAGCTAAATTATGCAACTCACTAGGAAAGAGCACGTACCTATGCATACAATGCCATCCATGGGGGTGGCGTATTATATAGAGAGAAAAGTCTCTCATTATGTGTTTAACGTGAGAGAGAGACAGAGACAGAGACAGAGACAGAGAGAGAAGCGTCTAAAAAGAACTCTTTTTAATCATCAACAAAGGAAAGAAAGATAGAGGTACAAAAATGTACAAGGGTAAAAGAAATCAATAAAAAAAAATTTTAAAAATATAACATAATACAAAAGCATTTCCAATTCCTTTAAAGAAAGAATAAAGGAATTCCCTTAAAGAGTGGCGACATCGAAGCCCAAAAAGAAGCCAAGTAAAGATTTATCCCATGCACCCTACTTCTACATGTTTCTCTCAAATATTCAACCACTCCTCTCAACTAAATCACTCAATAAAACAACACTAAACATATCCAAAGAGGGCCCAAATTTTGGCATTCAAACTGAAGCCCCCGAATCAATGCACAACATGCGAACATAAGAAAATGGTAAAATCCTATGTTACATGGAATTTGGTGCCAGGGTCAGGTGTGGTATGTGTTTTAAGTATCAAACTTATTCAATTATTATCAAAGTAAAAACAAGACATAGTTAGATTTCATATTTCTTAAAAACCATAGTATTTTTCAAGAAATAGCAATGCTTATAAACTAAAATAGAGCATTTTATTTATAGAACAAATGTCGTATGCATAGTTATATAGAAACTCAATTATTATACATATTAAACACTTATCATATATACTTTTTTATGACGAGGAACCCCTTGCGGAGAAATCCTGAGTCTATATAGGCCTCGCCACACACATAATTTTATGCAGCTAACCCCAAGAGGTTAAGAAGAGTTGAACCCAAGACCTCCACTTCCTTTGATGTTGTCCCAACACTTATCATATACCCTTATCAAAGTACTGAGCGTTAGACACTAAATTTCGGTATTTTTTACTAGTCCGTGTAGCAATTTATCAAACTTCCCTCGCCACTAAAGTGCATTGTAATGCTTGTAGCGTAATTTGAATTCAATTTGTGTAAATGTTACTTGTATGCATCCTTATTTAACCAAATGGATATATCATATTATATTTCAAACGAGTTTGTATAATTGAGAGTCGAGTTAGTGTAATCCTTTTCTCGGCTAATTATTAGGCTTCGTAAATCTTTTTGATACACAGGGTTGATCTTAGGACCTTAGTGTTTTGGTGGCACTCTTTTGTATTTGGGTGTAATTTTATGATGAGAAACCTTTCCAAGGCAAGGCTCTTTTGATCCACCAATAAAAGTAAACCTGAGATCACTACAATCACTTGCAAACCATAAATATTGATTAAGCCCAAGAGACACCAACTAGAGTTGAGTGTCGTTTGTTTAATGCCCATTGATAATTAAATTATTTTTCTTATAAAACAATTCTATCAAATGAGATTTGTGAGTTATTACAAGCCATCTACAAAGAGTTGCAACTCTTGGGCATAGTAAGCTTACTAGTAGCAATCTATATCCGAAACATCTCCTTCCATTTGTCACTTTGTTTGACCCGCCATTTAGAGCCTGGATAGCCCGGATTGAAATGGCTTCCGCTTCATGCCGTTGTGTTGGAACTAACAGTCACATTATCATATAATGTCATTTTGTTATTTGTCTCATAAATTATATTATCTAATTAGTTCTAAGAACTATTTGAGAAACACATTTGTAATAGCAAAGAGATGATGATTCAGTTTTGTATGCGATATGCTCAAATTACTTGATATGATTTTGAAATCAAACTATGTATGATGAATCTTGCTCCAATCCAATCCTATATTATTTACTGAGCTCATAGCTAACCCATCTGTTGCTTCCCATTTTCAATTGACAAGCCCTAGGCATAAAGCCCCCAGGGTTATACATAGTTTTTGGGCAGCAAAGAGCTTTTTTGTGTTTTGTGATGATAGCATATTATGTTGGATCTTGGATGTTATCCATATGTGCATGTTTTCTATGGGGTCAGCTTGTTTTGGAGGCCAAGATGTGAATCGCTTACACGTTAGATTCCTAAGTTTTTGGATCAATTGGAATAGGCCCCGTGTTCTCGTTGGTGAATGTATATGGATTACACTGTCATGCTATTTCACATTTTAATGACATTTTTGGGTAGATTCCTCCATTATTTCATTGTATAACCTCTATGGAACCCAGTATGCTCTAGTTGAGGCCTTTGGGAGCTTAGGCTGCTGGATAATCACGTGACCCAATTCCATATGGAGCATGGTAGGGTATATGACAGAAACACCCTTTTTTGACGCCACAAGACTTTCACAGAAGACCAGCCAGTGCACCAAAGATTCTGATCAGACAGTCTCCTGAATGCTTCACGTGGCACATAACATACAAATCTAGAACCTTTTTGCATCCCATCCAACTGTCTGGAAATTCCAATATACTAGAATGTCCGATGGATTCAACATTTGCCTTAACCCAAGTGGAATTCATAAAAGCACCCCGCATTGAATGTTTGGGATTTCAACTAGTTCAATGAAACCAATTTATAAATGAAACAGAAATAAACACATTGAACAGTGACAGGAACTCAACCAACATCTTCTGCTAGCGAAGCCTCGTTGAACAGGACATTTAATGCCATCCCATTTCTCAAGAATTCCATATGTGGGTGAATACTTACAGAAAATTGCTCTCAAAATTTGTCCATAAATTCAGAAATTCAGATAAAATTTTCTTGAAACTGGAGAAAAATATCAACTTGCAAGTAGTCATGCCCTAAGTTACTCACAATAAACGATACCATTATTTTTTATTTACAACATCAAACTCATGCAGTTGCCCAAGTTCCAAACAACTAATACCACAGTTTCCTTCTTAAACCCTAAAATTGCATGAACAATCTACAACATTTATCGATTCTATAAACATTCTAGACCTAAAGCTCTTGCGAGAGACAAAAACTTGATCGTTCATGCTCTGAATTTACATTTGCGAGACCGAACACCCTAGAGAACCCTATAATATATTGACAGTTTCCATTTTTGCCTATGATAAACCAAAAAGCTTTCAGAGAAAAGAACTAAGAGACTACAAATTGGACGAAGCTACTGGAGAGGGAGAGACATATACATACGCACATACATATAAATACATAAAGAAGAATACATACATACATACATACATACATATATATATATGGAGAGAGAGAGAGAGAGAGATAGAGAGAGAGAGCATACAGATTCCAAGTAAGAGACGGCGGCATTTCTGGCATCGGCGGAGGAGCTCCAGTCTAAGGCAGCCACTATGGCTCTAGCCACATTGTTTGCTATGCCACTCTCATCCATCACCCTCAGTCGGGGTTTACGGAGGTTACGATGATTCGCGGAGAGAGAGAGAAAGAGAGAGAGGGAGAAACAAAGCAAATAGTAGAGTGTTTTATGGGGGAAAGGATATACCGACATCTGCGTGTATTTATGAACAGATCACAGAAGGAAGTGGCGGTAACCAAATTATTATTTTATGTTAAGCATAGCATTGCATTGCTAATTAGTTTAAAAATTAATTTATTTTTATTTTTGTGTTTTAACAAAAATATATATATATATATATTTAAATTGAAATTGAATTATTTGTTAAATTAATTTTTAAGTTAAAGTTTTATTAAAATTAATTAATTGAATTAAATGTAGGAGT
>JAULJZ010120066.1:0-11249 GCA_032270985.1 Heliamphora pulchella
ACTCTAGCTTTCTCAACATTAACCTAAACAACTTAACCCTTATGCATTGTTTCTACATTTTTTATCAACTATTCTATGATCATAGATGTTAGACATGCATAAATAACATCATATCTGATTTCTCCCATACTAACTTCAATTTTAAACATGAAAATAACAACATGGACATGGAAGAAATATGGATTCAAGTAATAAATCAAGTATCTAACCTTTAGCAAGCTTTCTCCCTTATCACTAATATTTAAATATAAAGAGACCAAAGTACAATAATACTCTTAAAGGAAAATATCTAATAACTTAACACCTCCACCTCAAAGTTGGTGCATAGATATTTTTTATCCCAATTTGCACATAATGGAGTGAAACACTTTACTATTAAATCTTTTAGTAAAAGTATTTGCTAATTAATCCTTAAACTTCACAAATGCATCCAAATCAAACCCTTGCACGGTTTCTCCTTGATAAAATGCTTGTATTATGCTTTGTTTTATCATGTTGTACCGAGTTATCAGCAATGTTAATAACAGTTTTATTATTACAATACAACTTCAGAGGTTCATTAGCCTCAAACCCCAAATCTTTTAACTCACCCTAGGTGATTTTGAAGTTCCAAAATGGTTCAAAACCAAAGTACAACATTACATCATATCTGATATTTAAATACAAAGAGACCAAAGTACAAAAATACTCTTCAAGGAAATACCTAATAACTTAACTCTCCCTCAAGTTGGTGCATAGATATTTCTCATGCTCAACTTACACACTATGGGGTGAAACAATTTACTACTAAGCTATTTAGTAAAAGTATTTGCTAATTGATCCATGTGTGAGAATATATTATTATTAGTATTATTAGGATATTTTTCATTATTAGGATTGTGAAAATATACTATTATTATTATTATTATTATTATTATTAGGACATTTGCCCATTATTAAGATATTTTTCATTATTAGGATTGTGAGAATATACTATTATTATTGGGATATTTACTCATTATTAGGATCTTATTTCTTAGTTAGTCTTATTACCATTATTAGAGTTTTCTATAGCTTTTATATATGATGTATCCCTTCATTATTATTCAAACCTTTTGTAATATAGTAATAATATTTTCAGCTTTGCTTTCATGGTATCAAAGCCAAACCGTAGCAAACCTTAGCTGTCGTAGCAAACCCCTGCTGCCGATGCCATTGCAAACCCTTGTTGTCGGCCATTGCACTCGTACCTCTCTCCCTCATTCTCGCAAACCCTAACAACACAGTTTCGCAAACCTTCCTTGTTCGTATAACACAAATCGCAAATCCTAGTCGACGACCTTGGTTACCAAACCATCATTTGCCGCCACCAACTCCCGTCAGACCCTTTTTTGCCACTGCCAACCATCGACGAATCTTTCCTGAGGTTCGGCGACCCATGCTGCACCTGTATCTTGTCTTCACTTCATGAACCTTGAAAACCCTAGCCGATGACCTTCTTCCTTGGTCCAGCACCATCGCCGACCATCGCCAACCACCAGCAACCCTTTCCGAACCCTCCTCGACCCTCACATCAAAACCCTAGCCATCATCTCTTGCAAACTGAAACCCTAGTTGCCATCTTTTACAAATTGCAACCCTAACAGACGTCGCAAACATTGCCACCTCCGACGATCCTCGCCGAACATCTTTTTTGCATCAGTGACCACCGACAACTCTCGTCGGATTCCTTTTTCATCGCAACTGGTCTTCAGATTTTGCATCTGTCATCACCGCAACCCAATCCGGTAAGGACCAGACTCAACAAGTCTCGTCAAGCCTCCAACCATCATCGGCAACTTTGCCAGACACTTCGACTTGCACCAGTGACCTCGTCGGACCTCTTCAATGCATTTTTGTCTGGCCTTCATCGTACCTTCTGTTACTTTGCATATTAACATTTTACTTTTGCACAGCAACTTTGATATTTTAGTTGCATGAGAATTATTAGCATCGAGCATGAGTATTTGGATTCGAGAATTTGGATTTAATTTTTTTGCAAGTTTTGGCATACTATTTGGGTTTTCTCGCCTTCATTGGTGCTCCACTTTCTTTAGTGCAGTCTCTGTTTGAGTAGTTTCAGACCATGGAAGTATCCTTTGAACTCTAATCTCATGCGTATTCTATGACTACGTTCTCTTCCGGTTTGCATAACTCTTATCTTATTGGTATTTCCCTCACTGCTTAGATATTTGATTCTGATTCTTCTCATCATATGACATCTGATTTGTCCAGTCTTAACCATTACATTTTCCCCTCTTCTTCAATTACTATTTCTACTACCAATGATGCTTCTATGTAGGTTGTTTCTATTGTCTCTATTATTTCTTCTTCATCCTTTTCAATATCAATACCTAATATTTTTTGTGCTACAGTTGACTATTAGTTTGTTATCTAATAGTCAGCTTTTTTATTTTGGTTTTGACGTTGTGTTTTCTTCTTCTGGTTGTGTTATTTAGGATCGGACGTCCACAAAACAAGTTAGGAACGGGCTTAGAATTGGTGATTTATGTGTTGAAAAGTTTGCATCTCCCATTGGATTCCTCCTCTGCAGCTTTATCTTCTTCTTTCCTAGATCAGCATTCCTCTCCTTTTTACTTTTGGCATTTTAGGTTAGGTCATCTGTCTAGTAAACGCCTAAAATAGTTAGTTCAGTCTAGTTGCTTGGGTGAAGTGTCTGCCAATAACATTTTTGAATGCAGCAATTGTAAACTCGCAAAATTGACAACACTACCCTTTCCTCACAGCACTTCGCTCTCTACATCTACTTTCTCTCTTGTTCATACTGATGTGTGGAGTCCTTCTCCCATTGCAACAAAGGCAGATCAATGTATTATGTTTCCTTCATTAATGATTATAATCGGTTTTGTTGGATGTATTTCATGTCTCACATATCAGATTTCTTTCATATTTATCGCACATTTCACTCCATGGTTTATACTCAATTTTCTACAACTATCAAGACCCTCCGTTCTGATTTGGGTGGAGAGTATTTTCTTACCGAATTCACTTATTTTTTAGTTACATCTGGCATTACTCATCAATCTTCATGTTCTGACACTCCCGCACAAAATGGTAGAGCTGAAAGAAAACATCAGCACATCCTTGACACAACTCGCTCATTTTTTCTTTCGTCATCTGTCCCTGCCACCTTCTGGGGAGAAGTAGTTCTTACTGCAGCGTACTTTCTTAATCGCATGCTTACACCTATTCTTTTTGGCATTTCACCTTATGAAAAATTGATGGGTCACACTCCCAATTACTCTTTGTTACGTGTTTTTTGTTGTGTTTGGTTTGTCCTTCTTCCCAAAAGAGAGCGGAATAAACTTAGTGCTCGTTCTGCTCTTTGTGTCTTCTTAGGTTATGGTATTCAACAAAAAGAATATCGGTGTTATGATCTTTTATCTAAACGCCTTTATGTCTCTCGTCATGTTGTGTTTCTTGAGCGTCTCTCATGTTTTACTCTACCATCCAAATATGCTCATGTTCTCAAAGAGGATCTAATTGTTATTGATTCTTTCTCGAATGATGTGCCTTCCGACGAGTTTACTCGTACTATTGATGTTTCTGACCTTCGTTCTCAGTCTCGTCTTTCTATTGTTTCGTCTCTCCCATTAGTCTATTTTCGGAGGCTTCTTCCCACCACTCAACACATATCCACTAGTTTCGATATAGTTCCCTGGTCTCTATAGATCTTGATCCCCTTGAACAGCGCTATTATTTGCGTACTCGTACTCTGCCGGTAAGACTTGATTTTTCTAATACTTCTTTTTTGTCTTCTTATCATGCTTTTTTATCTGCTATTCATGCTTACTTTGAGCTTCAGTCCTATAAAGAAGCATGTACTGATTCAAATTGGATCAATGCCATGCAAGAAGAATTAACTGCTTTTCAGAAGACTCGTACTTGAGATTTGGTTCCACTGCCTGCCGGTAAAAACCTTATTAGATGGAAGTGAGTTTACAAAGTTAAGACTCATTCTGATGGTTCTTTAGAGTATTATAAAGTCAGGTTAGTTGCCAAGGGTTTTTCTCAAGAGTATGGAATTGATTATGAAGAAACTTTTGCACTCGTGGCTAAGATGACTATAGTTCATACTTTGATTTATGTTCCTGCCATTCGTCAATGGCCTCTTTTCCAACTAGATGTCAAGAATGCATTTCTCAATAGACATCTTAACGAGGAAGTTTATATGCGCCCTCCTCCGAGCCTCCATCATCCTCCTAGTATTGTTTATCGTCTTCAGGGGAACACATCTGCTAAATGGCAATTCTGTCAGGGATAAATAGTAAAAGCCATACTTTTATGTAATGAATTTTGGTATTTATTTTATTCGTTAATAAAATTTGTTATTCCATTTTAATGAAAATCTGTATGAGTAATATTTGCACTGTATTATTTATTTAATGTTATGCATGAATGTCTTTTATTCTACATAGTCGATGAGTAGAATTCGGCTTACATACAGAAGATCAGATTATCGGTTCTTGTAGAATATAAGTTTTTTGGTTCACAGTCTTAAATGGAGTTAGACAGGCAATCGGTAGGACTGTAGCACAATGTTTTAATAGGTCTGTCTTGATTATGGGGAATAGTATAGTTCCAACTCACCGTGCTAGTACACTTTATGTATATTGAACATGATCGTGTTGAGGTAATAGTTTTTATACTGGCTGTATGAAAGAATTAATGCCACGTGATTATTATGAGTACTTATGCTCTTATTCTTGAAATATTAATAGACATATATATTTAGTATTTGTTATTTTAATTCATAAAAGAGTAAGATCTTTTTTATAGGTCAATAAACTCGGTGAATTGGATAACAGCAATACGTATATGATCAATATTAATTATTAACGTAATTCACATTCTAGTATAGGGGTTGATGATACCCTCTTAAAGAAATTTATAAGTTTTAATTATATCAAACCCTACAGGTGGATTTTATATTCGACATATCAAATAAGTTAAGTGAAAAATCTTAAGAAAATTATAAGTAATCGATTAAATAAAATTGTTAGTAATTTAATTTAATCGACGGATATCTGTAATCTTGACGTGAAGAAATAAATAAGCATTTAATAATATGGAGCTCGAAATTATTTTGAGCTAAAGGCAGGAGTGCAATTATAATTTTTTAGTAATACGAATTATAATTTATGGATTAGGAATTTTATTCGGATTGAATTAAGTTTTTCCTAATTACATAAGGAGCCCAAATTTTATTTACTCGTTAGGTTTCTGTCGTAGCCTATATATATACCACTTAAGCCCATTGGTTTTTCAATTCACTCGTGATATTGAAAAAAATGGCAGCCGAGTTAGGGTTTAATCACGAAAATCAGAGTCCACTCTCTGTTCGTGATTGAGTGTACGGGAATACTGCAGAAGGTGTAGATAATTTTCTGATTCATGCATCCATTCAGGAGATTTCTTGTTTGAGTGCTGAGACAAGATCAAATCAGAGAGATCTCGAAGGTATAATCCTTATTATGCCAAGGTATAATCCATGCATGTAGAGCGTCTGTGTTATCATATTCAAGTTGGTTTTGAGCCTGTGCTAAAGTTACCCCGGTGTACTTCTATATGAAAAGCTATACCTTTTTGAATCACTTCCAGACCTATTGGGGCTCACAATTTGTGATACACAAGCTGTGGTTGTCTCTTGGCTGCCTCTCAAGCCATCTCCTAGCTGCTGGCTACACTCTCACCAGCCGAAGGGTATCACCTCCTTTCTTACTACTAAGAGAAAGGATTTAATATGTTAGACGTGCCAAACTCACGGAATCTGTGGAATGCATTCAATCATTCATTCTGATTGTGTTTTATATCATTGGCAACACATCTTGTCTGTCAACATTTATTAGTTGGTTGTCCTCCTTTAAAGTTTCAATGTAATATTAATATCTAAATACTTTTTTCATACTTCATGCGTTTTTTAAAAAAATCTTGCAGGAAGGTGCTGGCTTGTGTGGTTTGTGGTCGTCTTAAAAGTGCCTTCCAAATTGCTTCTCGAAGTGGAAGTGTGGCAGATGTTCAATATGTTGCACATCAGGTTTTTCTTATCTCAAGTTGGATTAATACTAAAGGAATCTATTTGCCAGTTCTTCTCAGTATCTGGCCAATGGTCATCCAAAAAGAACTTTAAATCGTAAACATTGTTGTCCTGAATTTATTTGTGCTCATTGTCAGGGACTATAGATGTTACTTCAATGATGCAAAATTTTATACATTTAGGTTTGGTAAATAAGAAACATTCCAAAACAGATGCTACTGAGGGTAAGAATAATATTTGGAAACACTTGAAAACTCGGGAAAGAGTTAAAAATGTAATTCTATTGGGTGGACAATGCTTGAGTTTGGGTACTATGATGCCTGGCACAAGGTTTGCATGGGCTTCAGCCTGATGTAAGACCCAAGGATCAAGTGAGGTTCAAATACCAACTCGTTTATTCTATAGAAAAAGCTTTCCCATTGAAAATTGAAACTATTGTAGCCAGATGATGCTTGACCAGAATTTGGGTTGGATTATTTTATAGTATCGGTTTATTTAGATTCATTTGCTACTGATGCATATTTGTTTTCTCATTTTGATGTTTTAGATGTTTTAACACTTTTAGGGCCAGCTCAGGCTTACGTGGTCTGGCATAGGTTTTTACTAGTCCCGCTCAAAGCCAACACGGTGTCATTGAAAGTAGCACTCCCTAGGCCAGTTTGTTTAGGGGCCTCAATAAATTCACTGACACTTTGCATCGCTCTCTCGAAAGTTGCCTCTAACTGTGCATAAAAATTCATTCACCTTCACTTACTATATATTGTACTTTGTTCAGAAATGGGAAAGTGAAATCCCTCAATGCTTTGACTTTCTTGTGGGTAGATGGAGCATTCTTGTCAGAGCTCTTTAGTTTTTTTCACATCTATGTTAATAAGCTCAATGGAAATTAGCACCTCTGCAAGAAATCAGAATAACTCAAAAGTGTGATTCTCTTAATCCTAGTTCACTTGAGAGAATTTGAACATTTTTTATTGCATTAATGTACCAAGCCCATTGTACTATAATTATGGTTGGTGCTTGTTCATTGGTGTACATAATTTATTCATAGAGCAGAGCACCTCATAGCTGCTGGTTTTATTTAGATGAATTTATTACGAATCTAGATCCATTGGAGTTGCTTCTCAAGAAGCATATTGAGCTAAGGGAACAATGGGGGGATAGCAATTTGCTTGATTAAGGTACTTATGTTTTTGCTGGTCGGCAACTAACAACCGCTTTAGAGACCAACAAAGATTTACATTAAACAAATGATGGGTATCATTAAAGGAAATATGCTCTTGTTTTCAGCACAATAGAGTTTAGGAGAGATTTTAGGGATTTTATATTATTATGTTAGGATTTTATTTTCAAATATATTTTTGTTTCCTTAT
Organism: Heliamphora pulchella; assembly: GCA_032270985.1. NCBI lineage: Eukaryota > Viridiplantae > Streptophyta > Magnoliopsida > Ericales > Sarraceniaceae > Heliamphora > Heliamphora pulchella. The sequence continues at coordinate 7,447 of JAULJZ010120066.1, forward strand.
CTTTTTTTTTTTTCTCTCTCTGTTTTGGGTAGCCTTATCTCTATATATAGCGACCTATTGTTATGGAGACTTACATTTGATTGCATAATTATTAATTGAAAGATTGGTCTTCCAAAAAAATCTTCTTCTTCTCCTTCCCTGTTCTTCTCTTTTCTCTCTCTCGGTTTCTACACCGACATGGTTACTTTGGGAATAGCTTCTCCAACAATATTTCAGAGAGAGGTCTAAACTTTATCTGTTTTTGAACTAATGAAGCATTTGACGTAGCCTCATTTTTCACTTCTAATTTTTTTTTCCCCGTGGAATATGGCTAGGGTTCTTGAGTCTAGTTCATAAATTACTTTCCACCAAATAAGACAACAATCGCACCAAATCTTATTTTATTTCTTTTGGTAGCCTACCAAATTTGATTTACACTTAACATGCTGTGTAATCATTTTTTGCAGGCATTACATGCAAATGCGCTCCCAGTGCTTGATATGTGCAAGCAATGGTTGGCTCAGTACATGTAGAATTTTTGAAGAGAATCAAAACCAATTCGAGCGAGCTGTGGATTTTTGCGACAGTGCTGCACTTGGCAAGCTTAATAGCCAAGCAGCTTAGCAAGTTTACCATTTCCAAAGGAAAACGGAACATCCATGATCATATACTCAAACCAAGCTCGAATCTCAGAAGTCGGCGATGCTTGAATGACGTAAGGAATGCATCTTTCCTTGATTGTTTCATGTTCTTGTCATCTCTTCAATTGCATAGTTAGAACTTTCTGTGCCTGCCATCTGACATCATTGAAGCTGCTTTTGAAACTTTTGAGTTTTCAGGCTTCTTCGAATCGACATGTAATGCAACTACCTAAAGATACGTGAATGGTAATTGAGGATATGCTCTTCAAGCATCAGGCCAAGTTGCATAATGGTTTTATGAAATTACTGTTGAAATCTAAGGCCAGATCTTAGAAACAGGAGGAGCTGTTTAACTTTTTAAAATATGTAAATACGTGTGTGTATATATATATATATATATATATATATATAGAGAGAGAGAGAGAGATTGATTGATTGATTGATTGATTGATTGATTGAGGACATGGTTGTATTCAGTGCATTTCAGAGATGAGTTCTACCAAATGATTTGTAAAACAGACTTTGAATTTTTTACTTAAGGTTTCGATTTACAATTAGTTTAAATATTAATATTTTTATTTTTTTTGTATTTTTAATCAAAAAGTTAAATTAAGTTCAAAGTAGATTGTTTGGTAATTTAGTTTTTAAGCTAACTTTTTTAAGTTGGTTGTTTGGGTAAAAATATTAGCTTTTTGCTTTTTGTTTTTTGTTTAAAATGGATAATTTTACTTTTCTACAATTTGATATTAATAATTATATGTAATTCGTAGTGGTAGTAATTAAGTTATGAATAAATAGTATTATATTTTAAAAGTGGTATGAGTTTGAATAGAGAATATTCTGAGAGTTTGTATTTTGATTTGACTTTTTAATTTTTTTTTTACTAAACAGGCAACTTTAATTTTTTGACATTTTTAAACAAAAAGCTATGAAACAAAAATTGCCGGCCTAAATATGAGAAGCAAATCATCTTTCTCATTTGTTTGAGATTTCTTTAATGTCATCAGAATTGCCAGTAAAACTGTGTAAGATTGGGACAGGTTTCCCTGAGATAATTCAACAGGAAATATGCAAATTGTTACTTTTCAGGATTGTTTCGTAGGCCTGACTTTGTAATCAGTAATTTTTTATTTTTTATTATTTTTTAAACAAATTTTAGTTTTAAACGGGAAAAATAGAGATGCTGCTTGTGTCATACTCAATGCTCTCTCTTTTTATAGACAAATCACTTATAAGCCGAAAGCAAAGGTGAAGATTGTGGTAAGTTTAACTCCAAATTTAAAACATTGCCACACATTTTATTATTGAGGATATAAATAATACAATTTTTAATCTTCAATAGTTTAACTTTTTAAATAAGTTGGTGAATAACAATCTAATATTATTAACATAATAAAAATGCTTTACATGTCACTTACCTCTTATATTTATTACATAATATGACACTTCGATTTTTTTTTAAAATACCATGTGTCGTGTGATATGTTCTTCATACTTTGATTTTTACAATATTGTGTAATGTGTTCTCGGCAGATGAAAAGTTTGATAAATATTGAATAGATCATTCTTATTTTTCACGTAACGTAATTTTTGTTGCAACATTGGGCGAGGATACTAAACAATATAACATGTAATCTTGAATTTATTAAATAATTATCCCATTATTCAGTCATGAGTTCCATATGAACTTCATTAATCCAAAATGAGAGTTTAAAGAAGAAGAAATGAGAGGGATTAAACCACAGGGCGTGGTCATAACTTTTAGAGGGTATGGAATTTTTTGTCTCGAAAATTATTAAATTATGTCTTGAGATTATTGTATTTTAATATTCTCAATGTATAAATTTTTATAATCAAAGATTCAATCTCGAAATATCATTGATTAATTTCCCAACTAAAAATAAAAGGTGAATTTATAATGAGAGGGTAATAATTCGGTGCTCTCATAATATCGTGTGATAAATTTACGTAATATTTTTACACAATATCATAGTAACAAATTTTACGTTATAAACAGGATAACTCACCTATGTTTGATGGTTAGAAGACGAGGTGATCCAAATAATATAAATTACGATTATTTATTTGTTGAGAGTGCCATATAACATTGTAGTACTTTGAAAACATTTAATAATTCACAATAATGGGATTACTTTTGATTCGACCTCTAGCAATTAAAGTCTAGTCTTAGTTGTAGCAGCTACACAATCAAATGAAAATATGTGTGGTGAAACAATCCACACCATTGAAAGATCCAAAAGCCTCATTGATCAAATGGCTGTGAATGTTTCTTGGCTTCTTCAGACCTTCACCAGTAGATTTTTGAACCCTAACAAGGGGCCAAAGAAGTACGGTGCTTTTTGGACAATTTGTTTTGTTGTATCAGAAGTCAGCTTCATAAAAACTATATGTTATCTTCACAGGGACAGTGCTTTTTGGACAATTTGTTTTGTTGTATCATAAGTCAGCTTCATAAAACTATATGTTATCTTCATAGGGACTTTGTTTATTTCATAGTGAAACCTATATACCACCTTCTCTATTGAGCTAGACAATTACATGAATTTGAGCCATATATATATGCTTATACGTAATCCCAATAATTGTATGGGGTTCCGTTAAGTTTTAGGGTGCGAGCCCTAAAAGGATCAAAACCCCAAGCACGAGGATAGAGTACACGAACCACATAACACTTGGAGTGAGTAATGGTTGATTTCTAATCAGATGGGTTCACATGGTTGTGAACAATCTGAATTGAACTAGTTTCGGTTAACATAGCCTCATAGACGAAACGATGTCGTCCTTCAGAGACTAGGTAGTTCTGATTACCGAGATAACGTTCCTGAAGGAACCATGAGTCTTGATACCATTAGAGATCATCCATGGTAAGGGTTAAGATATGCTCTGTCACAGTATTTTGAAAATACTGTGGTTCAGATTCCAGATCTTGTTTAAGATTCTTGGAGTTGGGTGTCGAAGGTGACAACCCAAATTTCTGCGGATGGTTGGGTGTCAAAAACGACCTAGTTCCCAAAAAGGGGAATTCTGATAATGAAATTTTTTTGTTCCTCTGCTTCGCCTTAGGTGGCATTAGATTGATCTACGGATTGATCCTGCAAGAATTTTCGTGTTAGAAAATCAGGTAGAGAATTAGAAGAACTTTTTATGTATTCAATTTGAAAA